>JWHW01053466.1:124366-137933 GCA_000931545.1 Papilio glaucus | reverse complement strand
GAGCTTACTACACATTAGCTGATCCGTATGCCTCTTGGACTCGGATATAATAATTGACGTAAGATTTTAGGGTCGTGGTTATTAAATCATTACATCAACTGTATACTGGATGGGAGTACTACCTTGAGTTGTATGTATGTATCCTTATACTCACCTATGATGCATGCATAGAATATGCATATATGTATGTATATGTATATTTTATGTACAATTTTATATACTATCTATGTTATTGTATAAGACATTCTTTTCACGTAGTGCACCTCTTTATGTTTTTCCTCCTTTAATGCTTGTTCGACTGGTAAAGAATGCCTATAGGCATTCAGTCCACCATTTGTTTGTACAAATAAATGTTAAAATAAATAAATAAAGTATATAATTTTGTTGTTGCAGTGTCGATGCGTTCACGTCGCATCAGTCAGTTCGCGCCCCTGCTCATCGCATTGGTGGGGCTGCCGGCGCGCGGCAAGAGTCAGCTGGCACACCGTCTCTCCAGGCACCTCAACTGGAACGGAGAGAGTACTAAAGGTAAGAATCTACTTTTCACTGACAAAAACTTAACTCCTTATCGGTTGTTACCAAAAACAGGTAGGCAGTGATTACAAATTATTTAGGGTATGGTCTAATGTGACGTGTTTCTTACATATGTATGTATGTATTCGGGTGTCGAAGATAATGCAGAGCGTTGTACGATGGGGAAAAATCTTTATTATTAATTGGCCGTCACGTCCGAAAAAATTACTACAGCTGTACTCCCCACTTTTTTAAACTGGCAACGCGTCAGTTATTTTCAGTCGTTATTAACGCAATAATATTGCGTACTTGTTGATATATAACTTATAATAATATAAGTATATATATAAATATATAAAGTTATCACTTATTTCTAATCCCTGATGATGACTTGTTGAATGTATTAAAAGATCGCTTACTAAATTTGTGTCTTCTGAATACAGAATCGTTCCAAGAAATGATTAAATAGGACATATGGACGACAGATGTCCAGTGAGTTTAACATATGCGCTTTATTAAACAAGTGTCAACCTCACTCGGCATCAGCCTCGACACAAATTGTGCGTTAGTGTATGTACCTATGTGTGCGGTTATCTAAAAGCTTCAGAGAAACGATAACAAACAAATTGCAGTACCTTGACCCGCTTGATGGTGTCCTCTAATCAACTGTCAGACGATATTGTTTTATTCTATATTACGTATAATAGTGCTAGATTTTTGTTAGGTTATCTAAACATGTATTATACAAATATTTAAAAGGATTTCTTTGACGTGAACACTTGATTAGCCGCATTAGATTTAGCATGGAAAAATCTTACAGGTTCGCGTGAACAACATACGCAACACGCTTCAGCAATGTGCTTATTTAAATTTGGAACAGTTTTGACGAACTCTTTTCATTTGTTTTTCTTGTATTCAATATTGAATTTTCTTGTTAAGATTCAAGGGTTTATTTTCGTTTATTATTATTAAACTAATAAACATAAGTTCAACATCAGAATGATGCTGGGCCCTGCCGCCTCGAGCCAGTTGTAGCTGAAAAAAAAATTGTACTACAATCTTAGCACATTCCTTATTTTCTCAGAAACTGCATTTAAAAACAAGGTGGTGGGTTTTACGCGATGCGAGTACAAACACAACAATGATTTATAGGATAATACAGCAATAGAAACTGTTTTAACGATTTAATAAATCTATTTTCCTGTTGACATAATAGCGTGCTAATTTTTTGTATTATCTAAACATTACTTATCATCTTTCGTGTCTTTTGATTAGTCGGTCAATGCTCCATAATGTAAAGACAAGGCTAATACTATTTCTGCTTGACAACCATGCGAGCTGATGTTTAGTGGCGTTGCTCGAAAGATGGTACGCATTAGTTAAACATTATCCTATTGATTATCTTAAACCTATGTAATAATTATTGAACCACAACGCTGACATTGTCAAATTGTTCCAATCCCTTGCCGTACGCGCATATAATGCGAAGTATATCAACACCAAAAGAATGAAGACAAGTCGTATGTAAACATCCGATCCGTTGAATGGAGATGAGGGAGTTATGTAATTCCTGTAATTTATGTATATCTCCGAGATCGTATGACGTATCACATTGAACAATTGTCACACACGAATTGCAAAGCTTAAGCGGCAATGGACTGGACACTCGCAGAACGCATGGTTGAAAAGTCCAGAACTGGTGACCACGTACAGGGCCCAGCGTAGGTAGACCTTCGACAAGATGGACCCATGGTCAAAGTTGCGGTAGCACACTGAATGATCAATCTCTTACTCCCCCACTGGGCGAAGGGGGTCGACCTTTGTGGAGATCAATGGAGGGAGGCCGATGTTCAGTAGTGGAGGTGATTGGCTGAATAGATAGATTATATGGCTATAGGCTTTATTATATTATTAATTTGACTGTACGCTCGCTGCGCTTTGCGATTTAGAGAATCTAAATGCTTCCATTGTCATCAGTCACAAAATTGATAGCGCTTTAAATGATTTCAGGCGACACTAATGGGTAAAAATTCAATATTACTGTGTTGTCTCAGTGTTCGACTGCAGCGAGTACCGTCGCAAACACATGGCGCTGTACGGCAGCCACGACATCTTCCGCGCTGACAACCAGCAGGGCTCCGCTATCCGACGTCAGAGCGCGCGCGAGGCCGTGCAGGACGCCGTGCTCTGGCTCAAGGAAGGGAATAGCGTTGCTGTAAGTAGTTGCATAAACAACTGGTCTCCAACTCTGCTATAATAACAGCTGCTTGGTATCGTAATGTCACCCCAATTACATGTTATGATGACAAATTTGAATAATAAAATACCAAATCAAAAAATATAGTTTCGTACCCCTGATAAGTGATTATGACGCAATTGATTAGTAGAATACCAAATAAACAATTGGTAAGCCATTGGGAGGCCATTGTGATATTGTGATTGTTAGCAGAATGGGAAATTTTATTAGATTTACGTTTTTTATATTTTGTATTTTGGCGTAATTTTCATCGACTGCGAAATTGTTAACGTACCTAACGTAAAAACATAGTACTTAACCACCATTCCATCTCATGAGGAGTGTTACTGCAGTGTGATAAATATATGCATAGAGAAAATCAACGAGTTCCGAACGACGGATATGCGCGCTCACGCCCTTAATCCAGGACATAGGCATAAATTAAGGATTTCCATTTGACGCAATCCTGGCACACCTCCACCTGGATAAGGGAAGAGAGATTTTAGTGGCAATTCATAGGAGACCTATAATTGGGTAACATTGATGGAGATAATCATATAATGAAACCTTTTCAAATCAAATTTTGGTGATTTCACTACGGTACTAAAAAAAATCTGTGTTTATCTAGCCATTTGTGCAATTATAACATCCTGTTCGGTAAGTTGTTACAGATAAGCGATTGAAGAGACAAAACATAGTAAATAGCAGATTAGAATAACAACATTGGAAAGATAGCAGTCTGCCATTGACGTAATGAGCTATTTGCATGATAAGATGATCTCGGCGCCGGATAAATAGCATCCTATTTGTTTAAACAGACATCGCACGAGTAACTTGTTTATGACTTGACTATAAAAAGAGACACGTTAATAAACCGTTATAAGGTAGACAGAAAATACAATTAATATAACCTTACAAGGTTACCTGAATTGTATTTATTCCAAGGAACAATGTAATTCTGTAATAAAAAAAAAAACACCTGCAAGACAAGACATAAAACATCATAAATAAATCCTACACTTGAAATACATTTCGTCTAATTTTTGTGAAACTGTTATCGTTCCATTTCAGATTTTCGATGGGACAAACATAACACGGGAGCAGCGTCGCGAGCTGGACGAATATTGCCAGTCGGACATGGGCTTCAGGATCTTGTTCATCGAATGCGTCTGCGAGGATCAGGAGCTGCTGGAGAGGAACATCATCGAGATCCTTCACTACTCCGCCGACTACAAGAGCATGAGCGAGGAGGGAGCGGTGGACGACCTGAGGAAGAAGTTGGAGCACTACATGCGGCAGTACGAGCCTATCGACGGCAACTTGGAGACCATCAGCTTCGTGCGTGTAGAGAACATGGGGGAGACAGTCACCGCGCACAAAGTCGTCGGACAAAAAGAGTCCGGTATTCTCGGATATCTGTCCGGAATGAGAGCTCTACCGCAAACACTGTATTTTACTCGGGTAAGATTACCACTTTACTTTATCATACGTAAATGCCTTACGTTATCTAAACCTTTTAACCGTAATGGTATCTAAACTATTTCAGAAACAGACAGAATGTCCACCGTAGCTTTAAGGCTCGTCAATTGTTTTTCCTAGATGATCTGAGTGTGTTGATTGTGTTATTGATTAAAAATGACTATGTGTGACTTTATGACATTAATTTTGTACATATAATCATATTAATGAGCTGTTAACATATATCTCACATGTAACAACTTTCATTCTGATAAGAAATGGAAATTTACTAACATTGGTTACTATTTATAGTACATGCAACAAACAAGTCTTGGATATCAGACAAGCTTTAAATAAATATTGCAGTCGGACAGCGCACGCTCCATCTGTTTAATATCAAAGAGATGTTCTTACACTTTAACTCGAAGTGTTCCAAAGACTGTTTTGCAAATTGACTATACTTTTTGGAACATATTGTCAAATATTCGTGTGAATTTAATTTATCACTATTAATTTTGGCAAACAATCTGAAATTTACTTTGATGACATTGCTGAGAATTTGCCAAACAAGTTTTTGAAAGTGACATTGTAGCGTACTACTAGACTTATATTAGGAATACTATTAAATATGTCCACAATTCTTAGCAAGCTACCCCAAACTGAATCACGACAAAACAACCTCAAGACAAAATTTGAAATAGACTTTTTGTCAACTAAAAAATATCAAACTGGTTGTTATTGTACAGCACGGCGAGAGCGAGTACAACGTGGTTGGCCGCATCGGAGGCGACGCGGCGCTGTCGGCGCGCGGCCAGCTGTACGCTCGTGCGCTCGCTGAACACGTAAATGCGCTCGCCGGCCGGGAACCGCTCGCCGTCTGGACCTCGGAGCTGAGGCGCACCAAGCAAACCGCGGCCGACATACGTGCGCCCAAGTACCCGCTCAGAGCGCTCAACGAACTAGACGCTGTGAGTATTCTTTATTACTTAGGCTAAGAACTCAAAGCGTTTTTTTACCTACCCGGGCGGGACCGCTAGTGTGGCGGGAACTGCAAACAGTCGCACACATTGCGAAAGTAAATTGCGTCGTTTTTTACTTTCATATCTGCATTCTACAGAAGCCACGGGCCCGAAACCGCGAAGCGCGGGTTAAAATGGCTTTGTGAGCTCTTCCAAATATCCACTCAACGAACGTTTTGAATATCCTTGAAGAGGTCTTGTAATCGAGTGACTTACAATTTGATATATAGGAACTAATGAGTCACTATTATAGTGATGAAAGCACTAAGTAATTTTGCTAAATGCGTATGTCGATAACAATCAATAATCACGAAAATAGGATTATGTTAATAAAACAGCAATGTCTTGATTGTTTTTGGGCAGGAAAACGGTCTAGTCATTGTTTGTTAGGTTATCTTAAGGAAAAAGACCCTCCAACATCTTCTTTTTAGCCAATGTGTCATAGATAAGAAACTTGCTAGGTGTGTGTGCATGATACGTTTTTTCGATTTCACGATCTTTACCTGAAGTTGCGTAATATCTGTATCAAACAAACGTTTCATTATTACGTATTAAACATTAAAATATTTAAATTAATAGCTAACTCATATAGAACGTTCCTAGTTTCTGGATCTTTGACGCTACAAATACATTTCGCTCTAACAGTAAAGTATTATTACCTCCACAACTAGTACTACTAGCTTGATGCGCCAGGTCGCCATTTTGGAGACGACTCTTGCTTGCTCTTGCTCTTGTTTGCTGCTATGTTTGTTAATGTTGTCAACTTTGTTTTAAAATGTGTAAGAAAATACTTTACAGTCGTGTTCGTGAAATTATTATTGAAATATGAAAAAGCTGTCAATGTCACAATTGATCACGGATATAATTTGAGAATGAGATTAAATAATCTTAACAAAACCATGACATGGTAATATCAAAAATATTAACCGGCATGCCCAGACAGCCATAGCTAGAATAAACTTTCTCACAGGATGGGAATCGACATTATTGCATACTTAACTCCCTATCTTATTGATAATAAAAATTCCATAATCACGAATAAATTAAATTCACTATTAGACTTTTTTTGTTAGCTATACTTTTACGGCTGACGTCATGTGGATGTAAATTTGACAAGGCGCATTATTAACTTGCGGGGGTAATACTGTAAAATCATGTTGCTCTCTCATCCAGTGGACTTCTTTCAACATTAACTAGATCGTCGATCAATTATTTTTTTAATATATAATGTTGATGTAAAGTACTAATGGAATATGTCGGAAAGGTGATGAATATTCTTAGTATTTATTATGTATTGCTGATTGATATCCTTATAAATAAATCAACATAGACACTATGAAATAAGCAACAGCGTTTGTAGAGTTAATGAGAATTTGTGATAATTATTTTAACTATGTTAACAGTATGTAAAAGAAAACACTCGTGAATATGTAAGGAAAATAATTTTATAAATACGTGATAGTCTTAACGCTCTGATAAACCAGTTACCTAGTTACCATCTGGGGCAAGGTGGTTACTCATTTTCAATTTATCTTCAATGATGTTAGTACAATTTTGTAAAAATGGAACGTTATGTGCTGATAAGAATTAAAATGTTGCAAAGAAGGTTGTGTTGAATACATTTACATCATTTTGCATATTTTATTGCTATTTTGTGTACGATGTTTTAAAAGAAGAATAATTATCTTATCAATTGTTATAATACCTTACTGGAATTTAATAATAAAAATTTCATACGTCAAGTCCTCAGCCTAACGTTGTAAAAAACATGTTATTGATTTACATTATCAATCATCTGATTAGTATGCCTTTGTATGATTTTCAAGTAATCAAAATAAGTGATATTTTCATGTACGTATTACTTGTAAACAACCCGAGCGACCCAAACGACCGATAGTAAAAGATAAAAATATTGCTGGAGTAAACAGTCCTCGACAACACTTGTAGTTTGTGTCATATCCTTTTTAATTTGTTTTTAATTTAAAAAGTTTTGATAGCTTTATTGTTTCATCACAACTGTTTACAATTAAGTGAACAGAAATATAAACACTTCACTTCCATAGGCTGGGCAACGATTATATCGTCATTTTTATATAAAATTGTGATTCATAATCACATGTAAAGTAGAAACGAAGATAATACACGATAATATTTTAATCTATGTAAAGTGGTTTATATTGTACCAGGAAATCATTGCCGATATGCGCTATCGCAACTCTTTGTTTACCAGGCTCGGCTGTTAAAACCAAATTGTTTTCACTAACACGAACTGCAAAGCTCCACAGTCTATGGTTTAGTTATTTCTGTGAATAGCGTATACCACTGAGCTAATCACAGTGTTTCGAAGTTGAATATGCACGCACGTACGTATTAGTATTTTTTTGAAAGTGAAAGTGATGTAATCGACACGGAGTGACAAATCATATCAATCTTCTTTTCTGTCATATTAATCTGAAGACAGGGGACATAAAAACTTTTATCGGAAACAAAAAAATATGTCAATATATAAATATATCAATAGGGAAGGCCTACGTACGTTCAGCAGTTGAGGACATCGGCTGAGACGACGGCGTTAGCCAGCTGATAGGATTAAAATAGCGTTATAAGGGAAAAGTGTGGCTTAACATGAAAGGCAATCCGTAATCTCTGTCTAACCCCGCTCTGGGTTACCGGCGTGAGCGCATATTTATTTAGTTGTTTTATGCTAATGGCCAGATATCGAATCATTGGAGCGGTTATAAGTCATACTAGTTATAGACTTGCCTTATATTTCCATTTTAACATGTTTGTTTAATGGTTTTTTTTTTAATTTTTTTATAGAGGAATGTGGCAAACAAGTACGCCTTTCGCGCTACCCAAAGGCATCTGCAACAAGCTGACTTGTAGATTCGTTGACTCCCTTAAATATTCCTATTTTGCGGCTTTAAAAGATATTTCAATTCGGATTGATACACAAAAAATTGTGACTTTGTGATGTTGTTGCTGGCAACACTGCTAAAATATTTGCCATACGGTAAAGATTTGCTTAGGTTTTTCAAGTCAAAGGACACCCTTTCAGGTTAGTTTAAGGGTCTTCTTTAATGGAATGCGGATTTAACATTTCCTACGGAATTTTTTACCGACGGAATCCGCGAAGAGTGATGAAATATTTAGTCGCAATTCTTTGACTCAAGAATATTAAAAACGCGGATAACGAACCCGCGAATAAGGAGATTTTACATATCAGTAATCTTTTCCAGTCAGTGACGCAATAATTTCTGTACAAAGGTTGCGTTTCCGATAAACATCTTGCATAATCAAACCTAACGTGTAGAAATAACAATCGATTCGTAAATGTTTTCGCGGAGTTGCGCAATGCGTGATTTTCCTTTATTTGTAATGGCACATAACATAGTATTGTTGTGGTTTTTTGATTTCTTATTGTTATTATTAATGGTAGAGTCGTGACCTGGGAATTCTCGGTTCATTCGTAACTTGATATTAAAAAAAACTAGGTAACTTAAAAATAAAATGAAAAGTAGATTAAGGTCATGTCACAACAAACGTATTGTCAGCCGCCGACTACGCACAACGTGGCGTATGTTCGGTGTGAACAAAAGTTAAATATAAATTGAAAAAAATAAAATAAACTGCGTAACGCTCGTTACAGTTACGCGACTGACCATATTATGTTTTGTTTGAACACTGCAATAATGTAACTTCCATCATTACAATCTGTCTACTCGAAGACTCCGTAAATTAACTAACTAATATACATAAGTGACATTTGTTTTGTAACAATTTTCACTGCTATCTTATGTGCACTTATCATGATCAACAATCTTCTCCCTGCCCTTTCCCCACTTTTTTTGTGGGGTCGGCATAGTACGACCGAGTGCATACTGTAATAGGTTTTGGCTACAGTTTTTTTCGGCCGCCTGCCTGACGCCAACCCTCCTTTGGCATGTATATGAAATATTAGTAGATTATCGAAAAAATTAACGAATTTTTCTTTTCAACATTTCAAACCAAGCTTAAACTTGATTGAGAATGGTTCACGACAATAGTCGCGGATTCGAATCCACGACCATGTTGTGCATGTTCCACAGTCCGTACCTTTAACCATTAGGCTATTGGCGCTAGATCAGTGTACTGATCAACAATAAGGTCAGTAATTACTAAACGAGAAAATTTGCGTATTTAAGAGGTTTTTTATTCCATTTGTTTATGATACTAATACAGGACGATTAAAAGATATAGTAAATCCCACTCTCCATTGTCGGCCTCCCATAGACCCACGGTGGCAATGTTTTGAACAGTTTAAATGAACCTTGGTAAAAGGAACCATGAAATCCTTTGAAGACTTGTGAACTATTGAATTGAATACAAAAGTCTTTGTATTTGGACTAAGTAGGGCGGCGGCAATAACTTATCGTCAATAAGTCAATTTTAAAATAGATGAGAGAATTAAACTCTTATGACAGCCTGAAGGTTCTAGAGCTTCCATCACCATTAAAATTTAAAATCCAGGGATTGTTATCGGAGGCAATTCTACAAGTTTGTTTTCTTTATCTCTATCTCCCAAAAAATGTGCAAATGATTTTAGTTTTCTAGATTTATTATTTATTAAAGCTTAATTTATGTTGTTGCTGTTTACAATCGAGCAAACTAAGAATAAATTTCTACAAACATCAACGTGATCTGTACATATAGTAAAAATGTAACTGATCGCTGTACATGAAAGATATTTGAGAAAAACTATTATTGGGGGCCTTAATAAACGCAATAAAACCCAAAACAATCATTATTAGAATTTATGTATGTTTTTCTGTGCGTTTGTTACCGCTAATCTCAGAAACGGCTTAACCGATATGGTTTTCACTAATGTATTGTGGTAAGCTGTCACTTAACATTTAGTGTTTGTTTTATCTCAATCGGTTTATAAATAAATATTTGTTCGATAAAAATGCTATAAAATAGAGTACTATTATATAGATTATTACTGTAAAGTAACTAATATCATTTCGTTTAAGTAAACTTACACGGCGGGTAAAACCGCGGGTCACAGCTAGTTGGGAATAAGACGTGCGTCGTTTACGTCCCATTAGGAATGTTTTAATCTTAGCAGCGATGTTAAATGGCGTTTTGCCTTTCATAGTTGCGGAGGAAAATTACCGAAAGACTCGACAGAGCGTAATCCTTCTTCAATTTATATTAAAACGGTTCTACTGAATTATTATTAATCTATTTTGGTAAAATCTATAAATATTAATGAATATGTTACGTAGAAAACTTTCGAATTACACACCGCCGCTTCTCTTGCCAGCCAGTTACCAACAGATTAGTTATTCGTTCATTCCACTACGTCACGTAATGTTATTCGTCAGGAAATAACATTAAAAAAGGCAGGTTTTTTATCGCTATTCCCTAATCCGTATTATCAACAATCAAAACTTATTCATATCCCAGATTAAAGCCGCTAATTTTTAATGATTACTTATCTTTACGATAAAATAACTTGAATTGTTTATACCAGGAATATTGTTTATACGATATGTTTTCGATTACTTATATTAGTATGGTATTAGTATAGTATAACACTTGGGCGATTAGCCTTTAATTTTGTCCCAAAAATATTAATAGTTTATGTAAATAATTTATATGCGATACCTTTTGATAGGCATTGTCTTCTATTGTTGGAGTGCTTTCAAGCATGATAACTGAGTGCTATTTAATCTCTGTCAGATAACGCACGACACATACAAAACACGAAACGCACAGCGAAGCTCGGTCCACAGCTAGTGTATGTAACACCTGGAATTAAACACCACGTTAAAAACTAAAAAAAAAAATGTTTAACAACCTACGAAATCTGTCAATTTATAAAGCGGTATTGTAGATTAATCTCGTCACCACTATATGATGAGGGATATTTTGTATATTATTGACGTTTGCCACCAGGGTATCTGCGAGGGCCTGACGTACGAGGAGATGCAGGAGCGATTCCCTCAGGAGTTCGCGTGGCGCGACCAGGACAAGCTGCGCTATCGCTACCCTTGGGGCGAGTCGTACATAGACATCATGACTCGGCTGCGGCCCGTGCTCACTGCGCTGGAGGACGACCACAACGTGGTGGTGGTCGGCCACCAGGCGGTGCTGCGCTGCATGCTCGGCTACTTCCTCGACGCTAAGCTTGGTATGTATTACCTTGAAGACGTCATAAATGCAGTAGCGACTACAATTACGTTGGGTTCTAGGGAACCCAATGTTCCAGACATATTACTACATTACGAATGATCTTGATAGTGACTGTGAGAATTGAGATTAGACGTGTGTGTCTAAACGTCCAATAACATAAGAATGATTCGGGAATATGAATGAGTTGATCATTGCTACCCATCAACATGCGCAACACTCACCCAGATATATAGTTCTCTCTGGACCGTAGTTTAAATGGATAGTGTAGGAATGAGGGGAAAAGGAATAGAAGGAAAATGGTCCCTTATTTAATATTATCTCAAACTAAACTTAATTTTTACTAGAACTAGAATTTTTTTTCAAGTCGACAGCAAAGAATAAAAAGAGCGTAATCAAAAAACTTCATGATTCAAACGAAACTTTATTTCTATCTATTCAAAGTAGGTTAGATTTAATGACTGAAAACTGTTCGGTTATAAATTTACAATAATATAGAATAAATGAATTGACAGTGGTATCGTTTGTTTACAGACGAACTGCCGTACATGAATGTGCCCCTTCATACGATTGTGAAACTAACCTCTTACGGCTACAAGTATAAAGTGGAAATGATAAAGCTGCCGATAGAATGTGTGGACACGCATCGCAAACAGCCCAAGGTAACATAAATTTAACGAATGTTTACACAGAGTATACTTTGATTCATCAATTTCAGGCGTAGATAAAAAAAAATGCAAGACACGGATTAAACGCTTTCTCTTATAATCTGTCATAATCGTTTTCATTGTACTGTCAGCGCTGATGTTTTTATTTGTTCCTTTAGTCGATCATCTTCATCTTCCTGCAATTTTCCCATCTATCTGGGGTCGGCATAATATGTTCTCGTTTTCCATACCCTTCTATCAGCCATCATATCTGTATTGACACCTTTCTTACAAATACTATCTTTCACACAATCCATCCATACTATCTTCGGGTCTTGCTCTACGATTGTAACCATCCATTATTTTCATTCTCATTACTTTCTTCGCTATATGTCCTTCATACCTCCGTCTTTTCATTCTTAATTTTATACATCCTCGTCACAACATAAATCCATCGTTATATTCGCATCTTGACCTCATGTAACCTTTCATCTCAACCTTTGGTGGCCCAACACTCAGATCCATACAGTACGATATGTCTTACGAACGACATGTAGGTCTGTCTCTTAAGCTTAAGGGGGATTCGTGGATTGTAATCCTTCGTCTTACTACCTTTCGTCGTCGTTTATTAAACTTTCAAATTTCTGCATATATTATCCATTCCATTTAATTACTTTTCTGTTTTAGTTATAACTACAGCTCGAACAAGATCCCATCTGATGATAATCACGATGCGATCAAATATACAACGTACTGGTTTAGTATTTCATTTCATTATTAACCAATTCACTGTACACTATTGATTCCCTCATTCAATTCCTTACTTTAAAAAGAGTTGACAGAGATTTTGATGTTAACTCATGTTCATTATCAACCAAACTCTTTGCTTCCATAAACTAATTTCATTATTTTTTTTGCTGTTCAGGTATTAGGACGGACAGTCTGAATCATAATAATCTCATATTAATATAGCCATGTGATTAAATATTATTTTTCTGATATAATGCATCTATCTTCGTTGACCTAATCACTATTAATTATTTATTTACAGAACTGCTCAATCAACAGGAGCACAGCTGAAGCGTTAGTGACGGTGCCGTCACATTACGACACTTTACCTTCGAACTTGTGGCAGAACCCCACGGAGGCGCAGCTTTAGGCGCCGTAGCCGCGCCTCACATCGACGGGGCGCCTGAGTACCATGCCAGCATTACGGAAGAACGGGAGCGGAATCCCTCTTGTGTGAACAGGCCCTGCCGGCCGTGTCCTGGTCGTGAAAAACCACGGATACTGCGGATAAAGTAATCGCCGGCCATCAAGCGATCAGAGACTCAATAGACTGTTGTTCACGCCCACAGTGAAAAACGAGTTAGTGTTTAAATTTATTTTTATCATAGTGAAATATTTACGTACAAAATAATCAAGCATACGTGGTTCGGATACGAGTGTTAACTTTCAATTACTGATAAGACTGAAATGTTTTTTTTGTTAATTTCGTTTCAATTCAACAGTTCGTTCAT
>JWHW01053466.1:60151-79445 GCA_000931545.1 Papilio glaucus | reverse complement strand
CTAAAGGTATACAGTCTGACAATCTGTGATAGCGCAGCCATGTCATACATCTGACAACAAAAAAATACAGACAAAAAAAGTTGGTTTAAATTGATTTCATCTATTTAAACATATTTTTTGAACAAATACTACACCTTTTTGATTAGCTTGGTGAGTCAAAATTACACTCAGCTGAAATGATACTCAAAAAGTGGAGAAAGTATATCTTCCTAATCTACATTATCGTAATTTAAAGATACGATAACCCATGAAGAAACGCTTCACATTTTATCCTGGTCTTCTGTGGTGACAGTGACTTTCCCATGGTAAGCGATACTGTCGCAGGTGGCAAATAGAAAGCGGTATACCTTCACGGAGAGAAGAATGTGAAAACCGAGTAAACTGCTCAACAGACTTATGTGACCACTTCTCCTCATCAAAATATAAAACATTACCCTTACAGAAGATTACTATGGTTAAAATGTAATTAAACTAATATTATAGATAGCATTGTCCCCGGAGGCGCGAAACGCGATGTGGGTGTCGTTCGACGGACGGAACCGACAGGCCTTGCAGCACGGAGATAGGTATATGAAGCTCATAGCAGAAGTGACTGCTCTAACGAATGCCACTAACGCTTTATACATTATCTGTACCTTTTCAAATTTTTTTATCTGTAGACATTTTGACATTTAGAATTGTTATTCAAAATTGACGTATGAATATTTTATATACATTTATAAAAATATATGAATAGGTACGGATTTACGTAAGTATTATTAATATTTATTTGTAATGATGTAAACTATCCCAAAAGGTCTGTTTACTTTAAGTGGTAGATGAAGTCCGGGATTGTTTCAGATAACTCCTAGCCTAGAGGCGCGTAATGTCGCCAGCGTATCATTCGACGGTCACTCGCAGTCGATACTTAGACCAGGCGATAGGTAACCTATAAATTTTTGATGCGGGAGGTTCTGTGTCAGACTTGGCCCAGTTATAATCATGTTTCTTGTGATATATAGAAGGTCCCACATGGTGGCGGTGAAACGTTCATAAATCCCACAAACGAAATTTGAACTTCATACAGTGTCACCAGATTGGGAATTTATTTTGCAGTTTCTAAATAATACAAGAATAGTTGGCCAGAATTTTTTAATCATACACATGTTTCTAAGACATTTAAGCCTCTTTTAATAATTACAACATGTACTCGAATTTATTTATTTTAAGATGAAAAAATATAAAACAGTTAGTTTGATTTTGCTGGAAATAAAATCAAATCCAGAGGTTGACTTATCTAGAGGCACTGTTTCCATGATACTTGCTTTAATTATTTTCTATTTCTTTTCGCTTCAAATCGGTACCATTGTAACCCAATGTGGTGTTTGTAAATAACGTATACGAACCTATGTATATACTGAAGATGTTTTGTCATCTACAATTTATACTACGCGCTTTTTCCATCGCATACACGGTACGGCATCAACCGATCACTGCTTACTTTCTAACATTCTCTTATTAGTTTAATTTGTATAAACATAAACATTTATTTCGTTAATTAAACATAATACGTTACATAATAATGTAATGTATGTATCTATGTAAGGAAAACATACATTTTACCGACTTCCACATTTTTAATTAATTTGAAAATTCGCGCACACTTAGTGACGCACCAATGAGTGTTTAATAATTTATATCTTTGCTCTAATTATCGTGGTCAGAGAAGTATAAACAATCATTTCGAAACTGACAATCTCATCACCTAGTTATAGTTGTGAAAAATACTAACTTTACAGTAGTAGAACTCACAACATCTGTTGCACGCATGGGCCGACTTAACCGGTGAAATACCACGACCTCACAGAAGCCAGGCGTCAAGTAGAAGTGTTCTGCGCTTCATCTGATGAGTGAGGTGCCGGAGTAGTAATTAACTAGAATTACCCATCCATTTCTAATTAGAAAAATGAGGAGGATTTGCCGGGGGAGGGGATGGATAGGAAAAAGAAATATCCTACGTGTTTATAACAACTCCATTTGCACAGATATCCTCGTATTTTTTATTCCGAATAAAAATATTTGTAATGGCAGACATCTCGTCATTCTAGTCACTATTATTTAATTTTGTCAAATCTGGTCATTGTATTCTTCTAATACATTGACTTGGTTATTATTTAATTAGCATTATGCGGGTGAAATCTCATGAAAATAAATAAATATCTAAATCTTTATCAAATGTAGAAGAACTTTTTATATGTAAATTATTTGTTTTAAATTATTCGGGTTATATAACCCCAATTACCATTGCATCGAAGCGTCGCGTCAATTCTCGGAACGTCACCCGTACCGTGCTTTAGGGAAGGTGTATAGTAACTTTTATTTCTTAATGCTGACAACACTATCATTCCACAGTCTATACGTGACAACATCTGTGTATCCGGTGCCGTCGATATGCGCGCAGGACCAAATCTCCGACTGGTTCGACTCACTGGCTGAGTGTCTGCACTGGAACGTAAGAAAGAAGCAGAAGCAGATCGACGAGTTAAGTGACATGACGCACTCTTCCAGCGACACCCTCGAGGAGCTGGACGCCAACCACCATGATGACAGACCTGCGGACACGTGACCACACCATAGATAATATTTGCATGGACGTAGTAGATACTAGGATTTATACAGTCATCTCTGGCCACACTAAAAAATTTCAAGGGAATTGCATAATAAACGTGTCATATATGTTTACTCCATAATGACTTGCGAAAAAAAAAATGTAAATTCATTTTTTTTTTCAAATATCAAGTATATTTGAAAAAAAAAATGAATTTACATTTTTTTGGATACAGGTCTCAATATTTTTTAAAAAAAAATTATGTAACAAACCATAGAATCATAATTTAGTACAATACTTTGCATTTGTTGTATTGAAATTATTTTGCTCTATTTCTAAACTGTGTCAAAATCAAAATCCACAATCCATAAAGGATTTTAATGGCGCATATTAATTTCTGCATTTTTTACAATCATGATCAAGATTTTTAATTCTAAAATATAGATACTGGTAATTATAAAATAATTACTCTGAAGTTTCTTTCCTTCAATAATGTTACAGTTATTGCGTAAAAAAAAGAATGCTCAAACCTGACATAAGAGGTGGATTTCTATGGACGTCTGTAGAAATACTTTGATTGACATCCGATATTTATAATTGTTACTATAAGTATCAACTAGTTATCGACGATTATGATTATGAATGAAATAAATGTTTTACCATCGAATTGATAATTTACACTGAAAAATTAATTTAATTTAACATATAAACATTAGGCTTTGTAATTACAATTCAAATAAAATACTGTAAGGGGACCACTATATTGTATGACATAATACAATATAGTAATCCCCTATCAAGTTTTTGTGGAGACAAAAATTATTAATTTTGAGTTTTTTATACAAAAAATATTAATTTAAATTTTTTGTATTATTTAGATTGTGTTAGAATTCTTTCTTTTCATAATCGTCATTTAGTAGTAGTTATAGCCCATGTATTAAAGTGCGTGTAATCCTGACTGGTTTTATAAGTCTTTGGATGTTTGTGATTTACGGTTAAGAAAACTTTTTTATTGTTGGAATGAAATTGTCTGCACACCTTCTGTGTTCTCAATTTTCTTGACATTCCCTTAAAAGTTGTAATATTTTTCTTGACTAATTTTAATACGTAGGCAGGCCCAAATGAATAGCGTCTGCAGCTTATATGAATAAGGCTGAAGATCCAACCTTTTACATATGTCCAAATCAGTTCTGATTATAGTACCAGACATATTTTCTTAATTAAAAGGATCACAATAATATAAAGTGCTTAAAAGCATAAATATTTAAATGAAATTGAATATTTACTAGAATAAACTTTTTGAGGTGCTTTATGGAGACCTACAGTGCCAATACAATTTATTGCTTAGGTATTAAATGCACAAAAATAGAAGTAAATGACAGTTATTTTAAATTATAATCAACATTTCTCTTTTTTTATAATGGGACTGGTTTTATATATAAATTTGAGTAGTATTACATTATGTCATATAAAAAAATAACATTTGTTGTTTTTTATAAAAATACAAAACAATGAAAATCAGTTGTCACAGGAATAAATGCAAAATAATGTTTGTTTCGCAATGTATTATTAAATTCGTTTGTGTTTTAAAATATCTATTGATGGACGCCTAAATGTTTGTTATAAATTATACAGTTTTGACAATTTTATTTCATTTTTTTTTTGCCTAAAATTCCACCGTTGCCAGTGTATTAGGGCGCCGCCAATGTGCTGCTGGTTACGACGATGTTGCGGGTACGTTAAAAAAATAAGATAGCTAACCGGACACTTTTTGTCCACAGATAGTATAACAGTATGGAACGAAAGTAATTACATATTCGTCGTCTACTTACTTTTGGAATATTATTATTATCAATGCTATAGAAAAATCGAAGATCCCTATAGCAAGTTCCAGTCATATATTATAAAAATAAACAAAACACCAGATTTACTAAATTGCTATGACGACCTAACCGTTCAAATACTTGTTTTAATTGAGACATTTATGATATAGCGTTTGCATATGAACTGCGATGATGTGTGTGTAACTGAGACAACTTTGTAATTATTTTAACTTAATATTTCTGCACTTTTTCCAATAAAATAATGTTTTAAATATTTTGGTATAATACGTTCTTGTGAAATAGATTAAACATTGTTATTTACTAACCTATAATTGGGTAGATAAATATTATTTTTCTACTTGTCTATTTTTGTACCATAGTTATCAAGGGTCTAGAAGTGCCCTGCCGTGCCGTGAAGCGCCATGAGCAGGGTTCACAACTAAGGGGTTATCCCTCCAAATTTATAGGTTAAACAAATGCGGTTTATTGAGAGGCGTTATTTTTTCAGGAGCATTTTAAGGGATTTAATTTTATAAATGTCTCATCATTTTTTATTACGACTAAGACGAAGGTGCAATTTCAAAATTAAGATTATAATAATTAGCAGAATATATATATTCATTTGATTAAATTTATAAAATATATAAATATTATGAATTTGGAGTTATGATAAAACTACCTGTCGCATCAAAAATCATTGGAAACAATTTTTTATAGAATTCAAACGTACAACTTTTGTTTTGAAAGTATTTATACGGCCAATCTTTATTGTCATAATATATATTTATACGGCCAATCTTTATTATCTAAACTTCGATATTAGGGCAAAAATCTTAGCGGTATTTATTATTCATAATTTTTAGTAACACTATTTTTTGGATGGGACTTTAGGGGTTTTTATCTTAAGCTTTAGGGACAAATATTTTCAAGAGTTGGTAGCACTGGCTATGAGTAAGACAATTTGTTATCTATATTCTAATTTGACATGACAACATAACCTATTATTTCAAAAAAATTAAAATCTAAAACTAAATAAAATCTAAAAAATGATTAAACCTTCAGCACTGATAAATTTAGTTACAAAAAGAGGAATTTGTTTGACCGCAGCAAGAGAAGGTAAAAGAAATTTTCGAAAATTCGTCATAGCTAATAAAAGAGGTTCAAGAATACATAAAGAGCAACAGAAGTCACCAAATCGAGAACTGGAGATAGACAAGCGAGGTGTTCGTGATGTAGGATATTACTTAAATGGACGGTTCGTCAAAGTTCCCGAGATGATACCACAAATAATTGTACCCGATTTAAAAGATTTTCATTTAAAACCATACGTATCTTATAAGGCTGAAGATGTAATACAAAGTGAGTTCACAGCCGAGCAACTCTTTAATGCAATTTATAGCAAAAAAATTGCCACAGATTTTAAGGAAGGCAAATTAGATGCTGATGGTCAACCACTGGAGCCGTCAGAGGAAGAAAAATTACAACCAGATGAAGCTGTTATGAGGGCCAAAAGAACTGGTTCTGATATATTTTAAATCATATTTTATATAGTTTTCTTAGTATAGACTACAGACATTTAATACTGTAAATTAAATATTATTTAAAATCTGTATTTTATTATTTTATGTAACTCCAACTTCAAATATGCTACAACACCTTTTTTTTCAAATACTAGCTTTGCCCCGCGGTTTCACCCGCCCTGCAATTTGACTTAAACGAAATGACATTACCTACTTAATACTACTGTAACCTCATCATCATCTCACTGCCCTTTACCCACATATGTGGGGTCGACACAGTAAGGCCATAGCACAGTTAAATTGATATAACTTTTTTTATTTATAAACCGACACTAAATGTTAAGTGAAGGTTACCACAATACATTAGTGAAAACCGCACCCAAATTGGTTAAGCCATTACTGAGATTAGCGGTAACAAATGCACAGACAAAAATTCTAATAATCATTGTTTTGGGTTTTATTGCGTTTATGAAGGCCCCCAATAATAGTTTTTCTCAAATATCTCCCATGTGCAGACAGCTATCAGTTACATTTTTATTTTGTTGTATAGATATCTTAATAATAAATAAATACTAGGAAATTCCTTATGACAAATGAGAATATCAACTCTTTTATAACATAATCACATTAATATATGAATATAACTTTTACCTGCTATATCATACTAACATTTAATTGCTTATGTTATATAGATAAAGGTAATAGCATATAGGTAAAGATAGATTAAGTTTTATTTGATATACATAAAAACTAAACCTAAATTTAAGCATTGAACTCTTAATAATTTTATCAGTATTATAACATGCTCTAAATTGAGGTTACTAACAAAACTTGTGGGTCATAAATGCATACAAAAGTATCTTATTTACCTGGCTTGGCAGTAACCATCAAAGCGGAGGCTGCCAGAACCGAGCAAACATTTTAAAAGAAATTTAGACTTGGCGTACTTGCTTCAGCTTCAGCCTGATAAATATTTAAATAATATTTTCATTAACACACATATTACCTTAAATAGTGTGATGTCATTAGTTACACGTGTACAAATAATATCAATCAGTACCATCCAATATAATATCTCCAGAGGGATTGGCCTCATACACCCAGCTGGCTATAAAAACTGTTGCCAAAATCTATACAGTATGGACTATGGTCATACTGTGCTGAACCCATGTAAGTTGAAAAAAGGCAAGGATATCTTGATAGACATTCAGTATGAGTAAGTTGTATTTCTTCAAGGTATCAATTTTACTGAAATTGAACCCAAAACACCACACCATTAGCAAAAAATTAACTAAACTTTTTTAACAAATTCATAATAAAAAAAAAGTTATGCGATATTATTGTGGAAATGTATATTTTTTCGCCTATTGGCATAGTACTATTTGTTCATGGATACAATCATAATTAATGTGCGATATAATATTTTTAACAGATACGTGATTATTGCAATAACCTACGACCCTTGTTTATCTTAAAACATTAAGTTTACAACTCGTAGGTATTTTATCATTTAAACTGCAGTTATCTTTTCGCGCGGTTGTCAGGCGCGTGCACATACCCTACCCTACAACATACAAATATAATGGGTGGTAACTATTCCGCTATGGACCCGATGGACGTGCCTGTCCCCGATCTAGCAAAATTATTCGACCGCGATGGATATCTAAAACCTTACGAACGTGAAATTCGCCGGCGGTGAGTTTTTTAATTTTAAAATATTATAGAAATTATTAAAATACCAAAATTCCGTTTAGAAAGTAAAAACATTTTACATTCGTAAATTAGGTTAGGAAGTTGTGTTTACGGTATCTGTCACGTTAAGCGCTTTAGCGCTGCGAATTCGTACATGCTTGCTAAGGAGATACTGTTTTGTATAGAAGCCTTGAAAATTCCAATAAAATAAGGAAAAATTATTATGCATATTCTCCCATTGTACACATTTTAATGTGCATAAATTTCAATTCTAAAAAAAGATAAGAAGACAGGGGAGGTATCTATCCGCTTAAAGCGCTATTCTTGCTGTTGCAACATTCTCAATGTCAAAGTAAAGGTCGTTTCGCTTTGAAATCAAATATTTGATAGAAAAAAGTATTATGTGCTAAGAAAGAGGATTCATATAAAATATATCGTATCACATTATAAATAAGAAATGATGAGATACATAGCCAAGATTTTGTAGCGAAGCTTTCTAAATAACTTGTTTACTACATTGCCGCGGTTTTATAATAATTTGTTTGGAACAACAATAAAATCACTATATTACAAACTGAGCAGGAGCTGAATTTTGATATTATTAATCCTTCACTTAAGTTTCCTTGCAAATAATATACAAATATATCAACCATATTATAAGATATAAGATGGAAAAATGAGTATGTTGAAGTAAATTAATGGAGCCATAGGCATAGTGGTGACGATCTAGGATTTGTACTATTTAACAGAAAAGATTTGGTATTTATTATGGTAAACCTAGGGAACACTTATAATGATTCATTCTAAGCACATTATCCCTAGTAACAAAGGGTACTAGTAACTTTTTTTAATATTACCGTGTAATATTGAAATTTACCCGGGCGACGTTGAACGCGTAGAACTTATTATCGAAAGATTCTTTAGGGGTTTGCACAATAGTAAAATTAATACCATACAGATGTTGAGCCTGGGAAGCATGCTGGAGTAACTCTAAATGATAGGCTAAGAAATATTGTTTTTACAGAAAGTACAGTTTAAATAATTACATAAAAAACACTTTTAAGTTAAACGTTTTTATTTTATGTGCTGAACTGAAAATTGTATTGTCATCTAAATTAAATGTGTGTACGAAATTTCATATCAATCTGACAACGGGAAGGTGCTTAAATTTTAATTTCTAATTTTGACCCAAATAAACAAATAAATTTCGTACAGGTCGAGCTAAATAAAAGCGTTTAAAAAGACGTGACGTTAGTGTCTTTAATTGAAAGGTAAGTATAAGTATGCTTAAGTGCTTTGGGATGGGCGTGTTGTTTGAATTTTGTTCCGGCTACCAAAATATTCCGAAATGGTTGCTAAATGCTATTCAAACAAACGTTTGAATAATCAAATATATCTTTATTGATTCATACATGACTGGTATTAGGTATGGGTGCTTCAAGGATCTATGGGATCGGATCGAGTCGTGGGAGGGTGGGGTGGACGCCTTCACTACAGGATATCGTTACTTCGGGCCACAGTTCAATTCCGACGGGTCGGTCACGTGGCGGGAGTGGGCGCCGGGTGCTCACACGCTGCATCTGCAGGGAGAGTTCAGTAAGTATGAATTCGGAACTAGTTACCGCTGACTAGATGGTGACACATGTATATGTAAGCTCATAAATAAATATTAGCAACATGTCGCCCAAGTGTCCCAGAGCATTAGGCGGCCAGATGACCACGGCCAACCAATTCTTCCATGACATATGCAGGTGCGCGCACTAGGCGTCCAGCGGCCAGCGTCGACCAGCAGGAACATCGCGACCATCGAGATTGGCCATTTCTTATGAAAGAATTCAATGTGTGCGCACTCGTCGCAGCAACCGGGAACGTGTTTTGTGTATGCAGGATGGTGTTTGATATGGGATCAGTCATCGATGATTATTTTTTCCATTTTTTAAGCACGATGTGAATTTAACTGACGAATGTGGTCGCTCGACGTGGCCGCTGATCAATTGAGCTGCGCGGCCAGGTCGTGCGGCCTTACCGTCTAACGCGCTGGGGCGCCTAGTGTCATATATGTCACTTGGATTAATATTGGACGTTTTAGTATCAAAACAATTTCAAACAATACCTGTTATATTTTGAATCATAGTTATAAATGTTAAAAAATATATGATGATAAGTAACAATCATTACAGATGGCTGGAATCCAAAAAGTCATCCATTCAAGAAGTTGGAGTACGGGAAGTGGGAGCTACACATCCCAGCCGAGGCGGGCGGCGGCTGTGCGCTGAAACATAGCACCCGCGTCCAGCTCATAGTCAACGAACATCTGTACAGGGTGTCCCCGTGGGCAAGCTACGTTAAGCCATTCGAAGGATTCACTTATCAACAGTTCATTTACAAACCGGATCAGGTACTAATATTAAAAATTATTAAAAACCTACAGCCTGTTAATCAAATGGGTAAGCATCGATTTCTTTCACACCCTTTCGATTTTTCAACATTCATTGAGGACTAGTATAAGGGCCTCCTGGGGCATCTTTACGTCGTGAAGTAAAAGTATTCTGTGAAAACTACGACCTCACAGAAGGCAGGTGTGAAGTTCAGGCCTGTCTTCTCTGATGTAAGGTATTCCACCGTCTGGTATATCATCGGTTGAACCTTCCTATTCGTGCAACAGATGTTGCTGCGGACTCTACCACTGTTAAAATATTAAGTACTTTAATGTACTTTCTTTCAGCCTTACAAGTTCAAACATCCAAAAGTGGATAGACCCAAATCGCTGCGCATCTACGAGAGTCACGTCGGGATCGCCACGCCCGAGGGCAGAGTCGGTACTTACACTGAATTCAAAGATAATGTGCTACCTAGGATTAAGAAACAAGGTAAAATTATAATTTTTATTCTTACATAAAGTCACTTTTATTTAGATAGTGCAAACACCCGCTTCGCTGCGTTTTTATTTTCTAATTATTCAGTTATCAGATATATATAGAGATGCACATGATAAATTTTATATACATAGTATATAGGAAAGATAGACAAGTGTCTTGGGTTTAAACATAAAAGCTTTGCAGGAAAAAATTACAGGGTACTTGCTTATCTTTTAATATTTTTCCCTGGTTGAGGAATGTACATAATTTTCTAATCTTTTCTTGAAGTAACATGTAAACATACTCAAATGTTACAACTGATTTGTGATACACAATACTAGTAATTGTTGCCTTTTTTTGTATTGAGATAAATTCAACCTAAATGTTATAAGAAGTGGGACCAGAAATAAGTCAACTGGATCCCAGCGCATATCCTAGTTCCTGGACTTTTGCTATTCCAGTAAAGTACTGAGAGTAACGACTTTTACGGCTCAACTTACGGACTAAAAGCAGACCTTTTAACTAAAAAAACTAAGGTTATATCAACGCATTTGTGTAGGACCCATACCACATGAAGAGTATAAATGTAGCATAATAAAACTCGATGGAGTTACTGCGGTGGTATAATTGTGTATTGTGTTGCTTGCAGGCTACAATGCCATTCAATTAATGGCTATAATGGAACACGCCTACTACGCTTCCTTCGGATATCAAGTCACCAGTTTCTTCGCCGCAAGCAGGTATCGTTTCACGTTCGCGATAAAGTATTAGAGAAACGGATAATATTTAATAATATGGATAAATCAAAAGAATTCAATACAACTGTAATTTATGGTATATCTGTCGTGTTATGTTTCTTTAAGAGATCTTAAATTTTAAAAATATATATTATATCTCACTGTAGTAACAGTGTACAGTAACCAGCGAAATTAGTAAATTTTGCTGGTTTACTGGAAATTGCATATCTTAGAAAATGGTCCAATATTATTACATCTATAAACTAGGGCCAGAATAGTATAATTAGGAACTAATTAAGTGGATGGCGCTTAATGATTTAGAAGTTGACATTTTTTGAGACTGATATATACAAAATGTCCGGAAATTATATTTACAACAAAAGGCCACGGCACTACTCAAGATATTTGCTCTCTTGTAAACTTCTCATTCGGCAAACGCCACGCCACACTTATATTATGAACTTACGTTCAACATTCACAACTCGAGGTTGGCCGATAAGGCTGTACCTTGAGTCGATCGATATTTATCTCTAACAGTTTTTGTTCATAGAAAGTTACGTTATTTCTGAACCAAGCGCTACAAACTATGAAAATTCTACTACTTTTCAGTCGCTACGGTACGCCATGCGAGCTAAAGGAGCTAATCGACCGCGCGCACGAGATGGGTCTGTACGTACTCCTGGACGTGGTGCACTCGCACGCGTCCAAGAACACGCTGGACGGCCTCAACGAGTTCGACGGCACCAACGCCTGCTACTTTCACGACGGCCCGCGTGGCACCCACACGCTGTGGGACAGCCGCTTATTTAACTATTCAGAGTAAGTTTATCGAGAAACGAAGAAGTCAAATTCATAAAACCACACAACATCGACGGATGATCTAGGCCTCAATCTGCTTTAAGTTTAAAGCTGTCGTAATGGTTTTCGTAACGAGGCACTGCTGTCAAATCTATATTATATGTTAGAAAAATGTGGTGATTGTATTACCAGAATAATCTGTTAACATTGTTAAAGTCTGTGGGAGAGGGTACCTACTTCTTAAATTATAGGTCAACACACGCATTAGAATGTAAATCTATGCCGAGCTATGTAGCTGGCTTCTCGTTTTGAAGTGTTTGTTATTTCCAGAACTGAGGTGCTAAGGTTCCTGCTATCGAACCTGAGGTGGTATCAAGAAGAGTACCAATTTGACGGGTTCAGGTGAATATAAAGTTGATATTATATATTTCGGTAATGATGAATAAAAAGGTAAAAAAATTCTAAATAAATTATACTACTGCAAACTTCACATAAACTACATGTAAAAGTTCTCGATTTTGATCATATTTTGCAGATTCATAATATTAACCTTGTAAATAAATTATTATAAATAAATGTACCTACATGTATATGTACATAGCTACATAAAAAAGTGATATAATAACTATGTGTTAAAATTAGACCAAAGGTTCCATATATATGTATATATATGGAACCTTTGGCCTAATTTTAATATAGTACTATTCCGTTTCTTAGATTCGACGGTGTGACGTCCATGCTGTATCACAGCCGCGGCATCGGGCAGGGCTTCTCGGGCCACTACGACGAGTACTTCGGCCTCAACGTGGACACGGAGGCCCTGGTGTATCTTATGCTCGCGAACGAGCTGATCCATAAATTGGACAGCAGAGCTATTACTATTGCTGAAGTGAGTTGACTCATTAACATGATTTTGGTGTGATATATTATTAGGACAAGTAATAATTTAAAAAATCAACGTGACTGTACGATAATTGACTTTTTTAACAATTTACTTCCATCATATTCATGCTGACTTCATAGGCGCTATGACATTCTGGGAAAGAATATGAATCTAAAGACATCTCACTTTTCAAAGGTCAAGCCTCACGATGTCAGCAAGTCAAGGATGTCACAATGGAACGGACATACATAAATACGTACATACATACCCGCGAAAAATATTACCCTCCTTCTGGGTCAGTCGGGTATTCAGTTAAAATTTTAATGATAATAACATTTACATTTAATTTAATTTATTTTTTATATATGTATTATGTACATATTTAATAACGGTAGTTTTTTTGGATTATGTTTGATTCAAAAGCCGTTCTAAATATTACCCGTATTCGCGTCGCAAATATACAACATTTTAAATAAATCGAGCTTTATATTAACACATATGAAGAACAGAGCTGCTATGAAAAAATGCTACTTGTTTTAAAGGACAATAAATTTATGGGGGAGGGGACGGATAGTAAGGGAAATATTATTTTTCTGTTTATCCCTTCCTCTCATGAACTGAGTAAAGTGACTTGATATCAGGTGAACCGCTTGCTCGTTTACCACCTTCTTGTATAATTGTCATGACTATTTTGATAAACAGTGCGTTTTAATTTATTGCAGGATGTATCAGGCATGCCAGCCTCCGGGCGTCCTGTGGCCGAAGGAGGTACCGGGTTCGACTACCGGCTGGGCATGGCCATTCCCGACATGTGGATCAAGCTGCTCAAGGAGGAGCGCGACGAGGACTGGAAGATCGGCCACATCGTGCACACGCTCACCAACAGACGCTGGATGGAGGGCACCGTCGCTTACGCCGAGAGTCACGATCAGGTTACATATTTAGACATTATTGTTTGTTTTAAAATTTATACTACTTTTCTCCGCTCTGAGAATTGCAATTTTTATTCTTGAGCACCATAAAATGGCTCGAGGTCGCTCAAAGGCAACATTCACAGTTTCTCTGCAAGACCATGAATGTGATCCATGAAAAAAGGGTGTTTAGGATGGGGACTCTGATGGTCTAGCGAAACGATTCCGGGAGGACGGCAACACGGTGTTGTTCTGCGTTGCCTTAGCGCTCCGAAAGCACAAGGGGTGTAACTGTCCAACCTGGATCGTGCAGAGTTCCATGCACAGTGCAGACAGGGTTCCGTTGGAGATCCCGGAACCCGGTTGGGCCTATTGGGCCCTGTTAGGTTACTCTTTAAGATTCTTATTTTTACAATTTAAAAAATGCGCTGAGTAATGTTTACGTGTCAAGTGACACTGACATTTCTCCTGATGTAAACGATTTAAGTTTTGGGTTTGGTTTGCGACAGGCATTGGTGGGTGACAAGACAATCGCGTTCTGGCTGATGGACGCGGCGATGTACAGCCACATGAGCACGCTGAGCGAGCCCAGCCCAGTGGTGGAGCGCGGCCTGGCTCTGCATTGCATGATACGTCTCATCACACACGCTCTTGGCGGGGAAGCCTACCTCAACTTTATAGGTACTTATGTAGATAATTTATTATATTTTTATAATGAATAAACTTGAACAAATTGATACTTGATACAATACCAGCAAAAAACATAATACCAGTCGGGCAAAAATAATGTATGCGTAATATTTGTACGAGGGAATTTTTAACGAATGGGAAAGGGAAAAATAAGCTCGAAGATATTATACGTATACTTATATAAAAAAATTAAAATATCTAGGTAATGAATTCGGCCATCCCGAATGGCTGGACTTCCCGCGCGCGGGCAATAACTCATCGTATCATTACGCACGGCGCCAGTGGAACTTGGTGGATGACCAGCTCCTCAAGTACAAGTTCCTCAACGAGTTCGATCGCGACATGAACATGCTCGAAGAGAAACACGGCTGGCTGAGATCTGATCCGGTTAGTATTTGCATTTTAGGGCTCATAGACATACATTTTTTAATGTATAGGATACAAAGTATACTGTATTTAAAATCTAGTGCAGAATTATAATAATAAATAATAATCAAGGACAGGCAAGCCACTGTAAATAAAAAATATCACTATGAATGAAAAAATGTCTTCCCTTACAAATTACACTGCAGTATTGTTATATATGGTTTTAAATTTTGTTATTTAATTCACTTGACTTTATCTTTATCCGTCGCAGGGTTTCGTGTCATGCAAACACGAGGGTGACAAAGTGATTGCATTTGAGAGAGCTGGTCTGCTGTTTGTCTTCAATTTCCATCCGTCACAGAGTTTCACTGACTACAGGGTTGGTGTTAATGTGTCAGGGAAATACCAGGTAGTTATTATAATTTTAATAACAGTGAAATACATCATGACAATAGACAATTTAACTGCTTGTGTAAGTTTAATGCATAACATATTCATGTTTTTGTTTTTACTATTTTATAACTTATACCCTCAAAATTGAAGTAAAATCGGACATGATTCCTATTCCTTTGATCACCGCATTGGAAAAATATGTTAAGAGTTGTTTACTATTATCTGTAAATAAAATCATATGCACTTGTGAACGGAAGAAATAATATGTCATTAAACCAGTAATTTCATTAGTTTGTGTCTTCCTATAAACCAGAATGCGATTTTGTTATTATAAGATACCACTATAATATATTATAGATATGGTTACAGAATCTGCTAATACCCCTTACGTTAATAAAATAATGACCATCAACAATTTTAAAAACTTTAATCAATATTTTTATAATTACAGGCTGTGCTATGTTCAGATAGTAAGAAGTATGGTGGTTTCGGACGCATAGAACCCGAAGGCGAATTTCACTTAACACAAAATGTACCCTGGGGCAACCGTAACGATTCAATACAGGTAATGGAATTGTTAGAATAAATATGTTGATAGCAATATTATAATAACAAGCACCCTGATTTGCTTCCAAGTTAATTTGTGGCAGTACAGTGGTAATCTACAAATTGTCTGTTTAGACTCCAGACAATGTTTGATTCCTATCCTTCCATTATCTATTACTACAAGACTGATGGAGTCCACTTTACTCATTTGTTTTTATATTTGGTGCTGCAGAAAAGTGTGGTGAATATCGGCTAAATTTAAGTTTACGCATTTGGTGCAGAAAATTAATTTTAAAGTTAATGTATAGTTGAATGATGAGTCAAAATTTGTAATAAACTTACAAGTTTAAAATTTTTATAAAAAATACATTCGGTTCCTTAAATGTAACAGTTATTGTACATATAAGACAGCATTTGTAGTAAAAAATTATCATGACAGATATCTAATAAAACACACAAATTACTTTTGAATAAAAATTTATTTTCTCTTTCAGGTCTACATACCTTGCCGTACAGCAATTGTCTATGCTCGAAGTGATTAAATTAAAATTGTTTGTAAACTGCCAGAGACATGTTTGTCACATTGCTCAATATTGATTTTTTGCTGTATTTGTGCTTACCATATAAAAGTGTATATGTTACTTTACACAAAGTTTTCTGTATAACCATAAATATAGTGGAAATGTATTAAAACTTGTTAAAAAAATAAAGTGTAATCTGTTTATAAAAAATTCTTTGTGTTTCTAACATGGTACACCGATCAGTAAGTTGTTTTTGGGGGTGCAAGATAGAGGTGTGAGTCTTGACAATGTTACTGTGTAACCATGTTCTTCGGCTAGTCTGGCACGGTCAGAATCTATGATTCTCATGCACCTTGCTCCTCTTTCTGTCAGATGGTGGTCTTTGTGAGTTTGATCAGCAGCATGGCCAATACACAAATATTGGTCAATGTTTAAACTGTTAAATTTAATGCTTCTTGGATACACAAGTCTATCTGTAACATGAACAGAACCATAGCAACAAGGACAGAGCACAAATTTGGCATTGGCCTTCAAACATTTGTCCAAAACTAAATCACTAGCCACTCCACAAGCATGTAATGCAACTCCAATATTGAACTTACCAACAAAAAAGTCCAAATTACATTGAAAAAAATAAACATTTTTTAGACACATCTTGTGTACCCTATCCCTTGCTCTTAGCAAAGATTGTTCTTTATTTTCAAGCAGTATAATTGTACATTTAGGTAACAGATGCGCTAGAAGTATACCCAAGTGTCCACTACCACTACAAAAATCTACAATGAAATCTCCATCCTTGACAATTTTTAGAACAGCTAGAGCTAAATTTTCTAGTTGTTGAGATTTCCTCATAATTCTTACATCTGGTAAATGTCCAGCAAATGGATTAGCACCATCGGGGATTTCTTTCCATGTGATACCAGATTCATATTGATTACTGCTAACTGAAAGCTCCATGCCAATCTTTAGTGCACTTAAAGCATTTTCTATATCCAGCTCTTTGGTGAACAATCTCTTTTTAGGATTGTGTCTCTTTGGATCGGATTTATATAAGCTCACATCATCAACTATGGGAATATTCACATTTTCAAAATTCATAGATTTTGATGAAAGCTGTGGTAAAACATGTAGAATATCTTTTATATCTGAAATACTAGTTATATTAACATACCATTTATATGTCAAAGGAAGAAGAGATTTAAAATAATTAAATCCTAATCTCTGAAAAATTATCTTATAACAAGTCAACAATATTAGGTCAGCTAAGGTAAAAAAAGGTCCTTCTGCAAATTGATGACTTATGTTCAAATCCTCAATTTTTGCTGTGCAATCGATTTCTAGTGCTTTTCGGTAGTTTGACTTCCACTTTCGGAGCTTAGAAGATCTTTCTTTGTCTAAAGGCTCATTTGAACTTTGTTCTGTTTTCCTTTCATTCATATTTAGATTTTCTTTTTTTAATTCCCTTGCTAATCTATATACATTATGCACCCTAACAGGTTTATTTAGATGGTTTTCAAATCGAATTAAATTTATTGGAACTTCATTCGTTAGCTCATTGCTTATGACATCTTTTACAGTCCTTATGATATCCACTTCGCAAAATTTTGTCCATATGGATACTTCATTTGGTGCTTGCAGGCAACTTTTTCGAAAACCAAGCAATCCCTCATCATGCTCTTCGCACAATTTCTTTGTGGATCTATGTTTGCAAATATATCTAGCCACGCCACAAAGTCCTGATACGATAGTGTCTTCGTTTTTTAATACGGGGAAATTACACGACAGAACTTGCCACGGTACATCTTCAGTAAATAAAATCTTGAGATTCATATCATTAAGTTGAAATACCGGCGCATTGTTTTCAGAAATAGTGTTTTTAAAAATAAATACTATATCAAGTTCACAAGGTTTACAAAACTTAAAGATGGCATAAGACACTAATGACTCAAGGGATATGTCAATTCTATGTGATTTATAGTAATCTGCAGGTTTCGTAAAAGATTCCAAGTAAACCCTGTTTTGCATGATTAAATACTTAATTATTGCAATAAGAATTCACAATCACATATGTTAATTATGTTAAGGTTATGTTTTCGTTTTATTTTCATTCCCTGACCATAGACAAATTAATTAATAGGCTAAGATTTGGCATTGCAATGTCTGGCTTCGACCCATTGGCCCATTGAAGTTGAAGGAATATTAGACCTCTATTCTTTAATCATTGCTTCGACCAAGCTTCGACACATTGATAGAGTAATTTTCTTTTTTATATAACACTTAAAATTTTGAAGTTTGTAAAAATGTAGCTCTAGCTAGCATGTAGCTAAAATTTATACAGTTTGGATTATACAGCAGTATGGATTGGTATGGATTAATGTCATGTTCCGAGACGATCCCACACAACGTGGGTAAGTGAGGAGGAGGGAGATGATGATTATGATATTAAAACGTATTGTGCAGGTGCACACAAAACCTAACACCAATGCCTATACCACAAAATAAAAAATATATTTATAACCCTATCCGTGGGTTTCCACTGGAGTAAGTAAAATCGTGTATTCAAACAACAAGCTTTCTCTCTATCTTTCTCCTTGAAAAAACTGAGATGACAATATGTTTGCGACAAGTTTATACGTCTGTGGAAATCCACTGTATCATAAGCAAATATAACATACTCTTGGGTTCCATGTTAGGCAACTATAGCTATAGCCAATAGCTAATGTCATGTTCATGTCTGTCATTCATATTATTTTATATGCTCTTTGTCCAGTTTAGGTGTTGGTTAGGTTAGGTCAAAGTTTTCAAAGTTCTAAAATACTTCCAGAAGTGATACAGCAATATTATTATAAATAAAAAAAATAGTTCAAAAACACGAGATGTTAGAAGTTGTAAATGGATTCCTGCTTGTTTACTTTGTCGTTTTGTGCACCATCAGCGCCCTTGTCCCTACTTTAGTAAAACCTGTAAAT
>JWHW01053466.1:44464-59691 GCA_000931545.1 Papilio glaucus | reverse complement strand
AACAAACTTAATTTTTAAATAACCTTTTATTTACTAAACAAAAATTAAAGTATCTTATATTCAGTCTGATTTACATCAAAATCTGTCCTTTCGAAATATTTCAACAAACAAACTGTGTGCATCACATAATCTTAATCAGAGCTCAATAGAATCCTTGCTTAACATTACATTGGACGACTTGCTTGTGCTCTATCCTCAATTAGCAAAAAACTGTGTTATAAAATATAGAACAATTACTAAGCTTACAGGAAAAATATGTATCACTAAACAATATCAGAAAAAATTAACAAACAAAACCCAAGAAATCTATGCAACCTTGGGAAAGCTCAAAATACACAATAGCTTTAAGTAACATAACTGTTATTTACAAGCGCTTTATCACAGCTTACAACTTAACATATCTGTGCTACGGGACTGCCGTGACATTGTAAACCTACAATGGAATATTCAACACTCAAGATTGTAAACTAATACCTGCTGAATATATTTCCATACATTCTATTACAATAAAATGTGTGCAATTAAAGAACAAGTTCTCATGTTATTTGATTTTGTTACTTCATACAAATTGACCACAGTAAACATTAAATATAGTTATTGAATAAGAGTTCAGAATATGTAAGCAATCAAAGTCTAACATTATTATCGTTATAAAAAGCATGCGCGCACGCATGAAATACATTTAATATCATAATACTTTAAAACTGGGAAAAGCATGCATGTGATTCCAGTTTTACTTAACAAGAACAGATACATTGAAAATTATTAACGACATCCTTATAAATAACTTAATGACCATAGAAAATAGTAAAAATTTTAGTGCATTAGTGCTCCTGAACTAACAACTAACCAGATAAGATGATGTAATTTGTTTTGTGGTCAATTTGAAAAAAATCATCGAAATATGATGTAATGCGCGCATGCCGTTGATGTTCAAAGCAGTCACGTTAAACCAATATTTATAACGGTCGATCTATGTTATTCAACAATTTTATTAATTTCCTTTTTTATATTTTTCCTTATTTATTCATTATAGATTTTCTGTTTGTTACTAAGAGACTAGAAAACTATGACTAATGCAATATTCATTTTTATTTTCGGAGTCGTAGATTGATTATTCGGTCAACTTAAATAAAATGGTTAACCCAATAATCGGTTAAAATCAGAAAATATTTACATTGTAATAATATTTTTTGACGACATTTTTTTATGTCAAATTAAATCATCCTCTACAGATATAACATACATGATACTTTTAAGAATTTAACAATTTCTTTTCATCAGATTCATAACATCTGAGCACCATACTTCTACAAGTTTTGATAACAACATGTCCTTCATATAAGATACCGTAGAAACTACATATACAAAAATACGCCGAGCACTATTAAGAAGCTCATTCAAATTAAATTTTCCAGACATTTGTAAGCGGGGAAATTCTCGTTAGTCCTCAAGATACTCATCTTTTGAATAAGGATACCAATACCAGGAAATTGGTGATGTAAACTATAAGTTTACTGTTGGAAAGCGATCAAAGGGTCACCATGTATGAGACTAAGTGTTCTCGTAGAAGGAACTGTTGAAATGTGTTGTAAGTAGATACACAACAGCCTCGTATGTGGACATCATGATCGCTGTGTTTGGTATTTGACGAACCAGCTGTGTGCCTAAGCCCCTGCAAGAGAAAAATATATGTATTGATAGGTATAGTTTTTTTTTAATTTGAATTCAGTCCATGCAATATATGTGTGAAAAACAGTCAAGGATTTTTATTTATAGTAAAAATATATAAGAGTAAAAATTACGATATTTAATTATAAATTACAATATTATTTAAACAAAACACACTTCGACAGTACCCTTCCCCCAATTTCTCGAAGAATGATTTAAGTAACTAAGTTTTTAAATCAAATGTTGTGATTGGTTGTTAGGATTCTAAGCAGACAATCACAACGGCCAATATGTAAGTTTAATTATCAAATTTGATTTTGATCAACTTGAATGGCTGGTTGTTAAATAATTACCAAAAATACAAAAATAGATTAGATTAAATCCTACGAGCGAAGTTACATTTTACCCATTGCCACAAAACTTGTAAGATTTAATTAATTATAAGTTGGATTTTCAGTCTAGGATTAATTGTGAAATTTTGGACCTGCTATATTTAGTTAGGTTAATAAATATATAATATAATTAATTAAAATGAATAAAGTACTATATTAAACTAACGAATACTATAAATGAGAATGTGCGTTTGTTTGTTACTTTAACACTTTCAGAACTCAAAAGATTCGAAATCATAAAATAACATGGGGTAACTTTTCTCCCGACGAATAGGACAATAAAACCTAATAACCTTATGTAGGTTGCATAATGCATGACAACAACATCTGTTACAATACAAAAAAATATTTTGGACATTTACCTATAATTTATATTATACGCGAAATCAAGTAACAAAAATTTCCAGCCGAAGAAGTCGCGGGCAAAAGCTAGTAGTATAATAAATATAACCATTAAAGAACTTTTCATGATCGATATTACAAGCTCATATGACATACCCCAATGAATAAAAAATTACCTATAGACACCACGGTATCCTTCCTCCATCCAGACCGTGTGCAGGGTTTGCCAGAACTTGCGGTATTTATCTCCCTCCTCTCTCAGTCGCGTCCTTGCCACTTCTGCAATATTAATTTACATAAGAACAATAAACTTTTTTTAATACAAGAAGATGGTAAACGATACCAAGACCTGATATCAAGTGGCCTCTACCCATAGGTATTTGCAATAAGCTAATGAGTTGCAGATGAATTAACTTCCTGAGAAGTTAAAAAGGATATTTCCTTTTCCTACAAATCCCCATCCTTTCTTTATAAGAGAAGGTTGGGAAAGGGAAGAGTAATTGAATTACGATTCCGGTACCACACTCATCAGTCTTCGTCACTTGTCTTCTGTGAGGTCGTGGTATTACAGCGATCAAGCCGACCCGTTCGTACAACCAATGTTGTAGTTTATACATTTAGAAACTTTAAACAATGAGTTGTTGTACTTTTCTACTAATGTACCATGTCTTCTGTTTTAGTGTTAAGATAAAGGAGCTATTAAACAATCAGGCCGTTCACTTAATATCTCTTACATGTCAGTACGATTTTACATTTTTGTAAAGAGAAAGAGCAAAAGATTAGAGTGAGGATTGGGCTTCTGTCAACTAACTCAAGTCTGTAAGGCGCGACCTTACTTCCTCCCTCCGTATGTAACTGATGTATGAGCAATAGTTGTTGTTCATCACATATTAATCAGAGGTTTGTTTGTGAGTGTGGGAGTACATATTTATGTATTTTATAATTATATAAATCTCCTTACCATGTGGATAAGCAATACACGAGGCGACTGTCTTCGAGAAGGCCCCGGCGCCCATGAACTCTATGAAGTCCCTGGGGGACCTCTGGTCGCTTGGGGTCCCGTCCAGAGACCTGGCTGCGATCAGCCTCGCTTTCACGCCCTCGTACAGTACAAAGTGGACAACCGTCTCACTGATACCCATGTACGAAGCCGTTATGCCTTTGTAGAACCCTTTTATGCCCTGCGAAAAAAATGAAAATTAATTAATTTAATAATATTTTTACTATATTAGTATGGCAACACTCCACTGTGAATATGGACTTAGGGACGCCCGCACGACTAATACCTACAACAGATTGAATTCCAGACTTCTATGGTGTGTATAGTATGTATCTCGCGTAGTCCTCTCTCACTTCCGCATCCACACGCATATTGCACACTTGTCGATTACGAATATTCTCAATATCGACCTATACTACTAATATATAGTCGATTGGCTGTTGCACACGGCGTTAGCACTCGTATTCACTAGGTATTCGTTCCTCAATATCCGAGCTGGAATTTTTTTGTGAGATTTCACGTATAGAGGTAGGTATTCGAATTATAGGTAAAACTGTACTGTAAGGTGATACTGTAAAACTTTCAAAATTAACCTTGTACATATTTTCGAATTATCTTTTAACTTTGGATTAAAATTACTTATTGTACAATTATCAGTTTATATGTCAAAAATATGTATAACTAGGCATTATGTCTTGCTTTGGGAATTTGGGTTCGATACCGGCGTGATAAAAACTGTGCGAATTTTTGCTACATCATTTATTTCTTTTTGTTTGTTCTTAGTGCTTGGTATAATAATACACAACACATACATTACATTCATTGGTACCTGGTAAAGGGCAGAGAAGAACGGATTATCTGTTTATAATAGTAATTTAAAAAAGGGCGATATAAGGAGCACCCATAACCGACGAGCATGTATGCGTAGATGTATGAATGTAGTAGAAGCGAGAGAGGTGTGCCAGGATCGCGCCAAATGGAAATCCGTGGTCTCTGTCTACCCCTCTGGGTTACGGGCGTGAGCGCATATTTATTTTAATATTTACATCAATATAAGTGAGAATTCAGTTATTTCATAATTAATATATTTTTTACTTCTCTAATGTAACGCCATGATAAATATATCATCTCTATATACAATCGCTCGATTTAGATTTGGCCGCTTGAATGAGCGCATATCGATTGTCTCTGACGCCAACAGTCGCGGTACAGTGCCTGCCGTTGTATATCATTTATTCATATATCCAAGCCATGTATACAATATCCACTTATGTGTGGTAATGCAAGCGTATATTTATGGAACTTATATTTGCTGTTAGAATCCGATCGAGGGTTGGCGTCAGGCAGGCGGCCGGCCGTAAAAATGTAGCCAAAACCTATATGGTATAGACCACGGTCATACTCTGCCGACCCGACATAAGTGGGTAAATGACAGAGAGATAATGATATTTGCTGTTAGAATTTTATATGATCTGACTACTATCTATTCAGTGACTTGGGCATGAAGAAAGGAAATTTACAAAAGTGAGGGTCACTGTTGGTATGGGACTCCTGGGGCCAACAAGTAGTTTTTGTAAATAAAGGGTACACCAATTATGAAATGTTTAAAAAAAAAACTTTTCACTTTGCTTTATCTCGCAATTTCCATAGAATTACAACATTTTCGATGACAGTATAAAAGTGTAATGGCCGCCATGTATGGTGACGTTTGATTGTTTACAAAATTTCCATCTTAATTTAGAGCGAACTATAGAAGAAGCGAGAAATGTGACGAAGGGCCTGTTCGATAATTACAGCTCTAAGTTTTAAATTGGGATCTTAAGCCGAATTGCAGGAAATTGACGGTTAGAGATCAAGAGCAGATGAACTATTCATTGTCATTGTCTTCAGAATAACATTTAATGGCCAATTATTATCGAAAACTACTTGTATGGATGTAACGGTGGAATGATTAGTAACTGTATTATTAATCGCCGTTTTTTTATTTAAATGCAGCAAGTTTCTTTTATTGATCTAAAAAATATATTTAATTTAATCTGCTGATCATGATTTTTTACACACCTTCTTACACATATCATCTTTCAAACAATACCATAGTTATACTTTCTAATATCCATACTTTCTTCGGTCTTCCTCTACGATCGTAACCATCCACGTGCATTCTCATTAATTTCTTCGCTATGTCCTTCATCCCTCCGCATAACACGCCGATATACCGCGCTAACCTCTTACTCCTCAATTTCTCTGTCACCGGCGCAACTTTCAGACTTCCTCTAATGTTCTCATTGTAATTTCACACCATACATCCATCTTATCTTTTGCATATTGGCCACATGTTACCTGCTTTCAATATTAGATAGACAAATAAAAAATATAGTCTAGGTAAGTCACTGAAATAACCTTCTATTGGTAAAGATTTTTTTTTGTGTTTAAGTTTATACGGAACATATAATCAAATCTTTTCCCTTTGTAATAATAGTTCAATCTAGTAAATGAAATGATGTATATTTTGATTGACATTGCTATAATACGGACACCTAGAAATCGACTGTACGAAATTATTATTTTATGCGGACGAAGTCGCGAGCACGGGTTGGTTATGATGTAACAGTAAACATATCTAATAATTTATTAATTTAAGGCGTCATTGCAATATCGTGGCTTATCTACTTTTAAAACTAAACTCAGCAAAATTACTAGCAATAAAAACTACGTGACTGCAATACCTACTGCGTGACTGTTGTAAATTCTAGCTTGTGTAGCATCAACAAAATCTACCATTTGCAAAAAACACTCCTTGTGCGTTGACTGCATTACTAGACATACCATGTGGGATCATATTTGTGTTGGTGTTGTGTAATCTCAGCGTACCCTACGCATAAAAATATTCTACCATTTATTTCAAGTGTTTCAGTTTACCTGATTGACATTTTAGTCTAGCAAAATGCTTCCTGGGCCCACTGAGGCATCTGTTTCTGTGGTAGTTAGTAAACATGAAATATATAATTATATAAAATATATAATTTTGTAATAGTAAGGAAAATCACTGACATATACCTCAAGAAGTGCATAACATGTAGATAATTTAATGAATTTCCTCTACACAACAAAAAAAATAACTCTGTGAATGACTCCCACAACTTGTTTTTATTTAAATAAAAAGCGCTATAATTATTCAGATTTATATCACCAGATGGAATTAAATGAATTAAGTATTCGATGGTATGATAAACGTTATACGAAATATTCGTACGGGTCAGTTAGATTAGATTAAAAAAGACATAAGTTATACCAACTTATGACTTTTTAAAAATCTAATCAATCCAATTATGACACGGCAACCCCATAGGAACTAAAAACTAATGACTTATCGCAACACTTTCCATTTGTCGAGTGGCGACTCGGTACCGGACAAAGTAAAATACCGGGTCGTAGGATTCCCCTTCTATTCTTTGCACTAAATTGTCGATATCGACATATAGTTGAATTATTTTTAAGTTAATGTAACCAGCGGGGTAGGGTACAAACTGTTGAGTGGCTGACGAAGGGGCAGTGAAAAAATTACCAATGACAGAACAATGTTTGGGAAACACTAACTTATCGTATATCGTAATAGTACTTTAATTAGCGTATTTAAGTCTCATTTTATAATATAAATAATTCAACGCATATATTTTAAGTATTGTCCTTCACTAATTCATTGTATTCCATAAAACCCAGTTATTACAAACCTAAGTTCCCACGCCGAGCAAAACAAGCATTTCCTAGATTTAAAAACAAAACCATTTGTTCTTTGCGAGTACGGGTAGCTATTGAAAAGCTAAAGCAGAAACATTGGCAGATTGTGTGGCTGCGGTTTCTAAATATAAATGTTTATGTAGTGGGTTATCGGGCTACGAACAACGTACCGTCTTGGCGTATATCCTTTTGATGCACTGCACCGCTGTAATGTTCTGCCCGTCCAGCTGCAGACGGGTCTTCACAAACCAGATCGGATTCGTCATAGTGCACGACATGAACCCTGCAATAAATATATACTAACTTATAAGGAGTACCCGTAACCGACGAGCATGTATGCTTGGATGTATGGATGGCGAAAGAGGTGTGCCAGAATCGTGCCAAGTGGGGAATACATGATCTCTGGCCATCCCTCTGGGTTACGGGCGTGAGAGCCCATATCTATTTATTTACTAACTTTATCCAGTTGATTACGGTAGCACGGGGGTGCAATAGTGTAGAATCGAATCGAAACACAGTTTTCAAACTGTTACGATCAAATTGTGAACTGATAATTTTCTAGCACTATTTGTTACGTTAAAGATTACGCAGGAATAAAAGATAATTGTAGGTTAGGTGTGTTAGACTGGGTATGATAGTTATAATTTTAAAAAATACCATAATTTATAAAAAAAAATTGGTTTTTTGCGTTTGACGTCGAAGTATTGTTTGGTTGTGGTGTATAATAAAGCCTAGTCAGGTTATAAACTGGCGAAGTTCGCACTCGGCCAGTGACAAATACATTACATCGCTAAGTAAAACAGTTTTCCTATCACTTAAAGATGAAGAAACCATTACCAGCCACATTTACAGTCCTTGTGTTAACGTGGATTTTCTTTATCTCCATCAAGTGACATTTTCTCTCGGTTCGTCATATTTCACATTCTCCAGTTGTAACAAACTCATTCGTAAGTCCAGTGTACTTCTTATGGTAATTATGTAGAAGGCAAATATATGCAATGATAAGCGAGAATGCATAAAGTTAAACAAGCAAGAGGACAGTTAATTTTGTCACCTGCAGCGCTTGCTGCTGAAAGATGAACGATCGGTGTGTCCGGCGGTATATGCTGATTGAGAATCGCCTTCGCTTGAGAGTAGGTGCAGAAGTAAATAGCTCTCGACGGCGCCACCCCCACCAAGTTCGGCCCGAGACCTTTGAACAAGGCTCGGGGGCCCTCCGTCTGCACAATGTGCCTGTAAGGTAAATTCAATATCAATGCTCACCTCTGTGCTCTTTTCTCAGATATCGTATTGTTTTAGTATTCATTGACGCAAACGCTGGCCTATCTGCTGTCGTGCCGATAAACAAAATTGTATACAAATTCCGAATTACTAAAATAGATTATTCTTAACGCCAATGAAGATTTGTATAAAGAAATCTGCCCTTAAATCGGAGGTTTCGAGTTATATCTAGTATGGCACCTGAGCATATGACATTATGAATCCTAAAGTATAAGTAGTAAGTATTATCCAATAACCCCAAGTAGTGCCGGTAGAATAGAACTAAAAATGACCTAAGTAAGAGTAAAAAAGATTCAAAGACCCGTACCATGTGACGTGTACATAAAAATATAGCAAACAAAAGATCTAATAGTAGGTATTACTTTATTACTAGCCCGTCTGCTGTCGAAAAGGTCTCTTTGCTCCAACAATGCGAGATTACGTAAAGTGATTGTTGGCAAAGGTAATTCATAGCGTGATCTAAGGTTAAGAATGTTGTATATGCATAAAACAACTATATGTTTAAAACTATGTTAGTTTCAGTGATGATTAAGTGACGTTATTCTGAGCAATATTTGGTCGTGTCAAGTGCGTCCGTGTCCATGCGCGTCTCGAGTGACTGCCGGAGCGTTTCATTTGTTATCTATTAGCGGGTAAGCGTGATAACAGCGCCGGTTATAACCGGTTGTAGTCCCTAGATTATCTCGTACTTTTGAAATGCCTGGATACTAAAATGTATCTTTTGACGCAAGCGACCTATAATATCAAGTAAATCTCATTCTTACACATAATAGTGAATAAACATTATTGTTGTGTTTTTTTTTGCATAACAAACTAATACTTCTTAAGAAGGTGGCAAACGAGCAAGCTGTTCACGCGATATCAAGTGGAATCCATAGGAATCCGTAACAAGCTAGTGAATTGCAGATGCGTTTGCCTACCTTTAATGGACAGAGGAGGGATAAACAGGATAAAGGATATTCTTTTCCTATTTATAAATAGGAAAAGAATATCCTTTATCCTTTTCTTTCCTTTTAAGCAGGATTTGACGGAGGAAGGTATACCTTCCTCCGTCAAATCCTGCTCTTCCCAACCATTCCTTATAGAAATGTATTGTAAGGGGCAGGGGAGTAGAATTAGGCCTCTGGCACCTCGCTCATCACATGAAACGGCGTCGTGGTTATTTCACCTGTCGAGACGGCCAATTCGTGCAACAGATGTTATTGTTACAGGCTCTATCACAGGTAAAATAATACTAATTGTGAAACGTATGCTTCTATGGTTCGGGAACGTTGAAAGAATGAAATAAATATTATATTATATATTAGCGACAAGGCAACTAGATGTTTTGCAAAAGTGAAGGGCATCAAATTTTTTTACAAAACATTACTTGATAGGGATTGTTTCCCGTATTAGTCTCCTAAAGACTGAAGATGTATACCTAACAAGTTCATTCGAAGTCGAAGAAGCCGCTAGTAATATCGAATAAAGAAAGTCCATTTTCGTTGATATTTGTTTCTACAACATTATTTATAAAGGAATTTATTTCGAAGGTTAGCAGAGCATTTGACACGACATGCTTTTGTTCGACTGTCGAGCTGATAGTGTCTAAGACAGGCGATGGCATGCAGCCAGCATGTCCATTGACACTGAGACGGGCTCGCGTTAGTGATGTCCGAAAGTTGCACAGATAACTTATATATTTATATTGGAACTGTCACTATGTGCCGACCTAACGATAGTCACCCTACGAGTTATTCCGGTAAAGAGATTATTTATAGAGCTAGAGATAAGTCATTTGCAGGTACGTAAGGACAACTTGAATTGTCTTCCCAACGATCGGTTGATAAATTCACTCAAATGTTGAAGTTTGTTCTAAATTTAACGCAATAAATATAGGTCACTAATTTTCCTTCTGCACATTCTTCAATATTGTTTCGCATGTCAGTAACTAACTAGCTAGGTCGTTACCGAATTCATTTCAAGTCAGAAAAGATAGAAGACCATGGCGTGGCAATTCTATCAAAAAAGGACAAACTATGATCTCTGTCGGATACAGTGGGTACAAAAGGTTAAAATTATTCTTTATCATTCATTAGAGTTGGTCTAATGGTATTTTAAGTATAACTTGTAAAAAATAAAACAAGTAAATAAAATAAAAATCTGACACATTAAAAGAAATTTCTTAAAGGATGGCACTCTTCAACCACCTATACGATTGATAATAACAGGCTGGCTATTTTTAGCATGTTCGTAGGATGTTGTGATATTTCATACGACAGTACATCGCTTTGAATTTGCATAATAAGATACACAAGTTTAGTTAAAACGATATTATAATATTTTAAAAAACGAACTCAACATTCCATTTTCGAACTTCTATGACGTAATCTGTACACATCGACAGCTGGTTTGAAGTGTATTGAGTAAAGAACCCAATCACTAAATACCACAATAACCTAAAATCGACTCGGTATACGGTAATTAAATGCAATAACAATGTAATTAATCTGTAATAAGCGGGAAAACATTTTGCTGCCAGTATACGTTACGCTTTGTTTGTAAACATCACCTTGAATAAATACCATGACTAAATATAAACCAAACAACTAATTGCAAAAAAACACCCAATGCGTACTGGCCAGTATTATTTAAGAACCAGTTCTTATTCTTGCCTCAAATGTCTTCTACCTTTTGTAAAATATAGCGGTGATTTGAAATGTATTATATAGATTATAATTGTGTTTTCAGTTATCTCAATCGAGAATATAAGGTTTTCAATGCTCATTTCATTTTTAAACAATTTAGGTTTTTAATAAGGCAAATTTTAAGTTTTAAGAAGGTTCGAATAAATATTTTTACAAATAATAAAAATCCGTCTTTACTGAATCATAAAATAGAAACTAATAGCATGACTAATTTGATCATTCGAACAAGACTTCTTTTTTAATATTTTTACGGAAAAGGACAAAAAAATAAATAAATTGCAAAAATGAGAATAAACATAAATGATCCAATGCTGTCGATAATGAAGACAAAACAGTAAGACATCGTATACGCACTAGAATATGAAACATACTAGTGCCATTTGAGCACATGTTGAATAAATTCTCACATCCTTTTACAGTTGAACGCACATCTTGTTCGTAAATTAATATATTAAAACGAAACCGGTTAGGATGGCAACTTTCAAGTCGTCTTAAAAGTTATTTTGATGTAACGGATTAAGCAATAACATAAGATTTGTCAACATTGTCCTTAGGAAATACAAAAATATTGGACTAGAAATTATGAATATGAAAAAACAACGTTCACGTTTTAAATTAATCGACAAAAGCAAAGATACAAATCGTTAGAAACCGAATGTAGAAGGAAATATTAGAGACATGATATTATCAAGTCACTATTTACGTTCACAAGAACCCGAAATGCGGTAAAATGCAACAAATATGTTGACGGTAGGTCTAAAAATAAGGATATTTAAAAAAAAAGTTTAAACCGAGCTTTGAATGAGATTTGTATGTACATATCTCTTTAATAAAGTAATTTAACTGAAATATTTTTTCCCTACTTAGACTATGATGAAGGCTAACGCTATGGATGTTGTTATTTGTTGCTGTAGACTAAAATTCCATTTGGCGAACTAAAATAGTATAGTTTCTTGTAGATAGAGTTGATGTCGGTTACTGCTAGATATAGCGATAGGCAGAATACGACGCATCCGACCACTCATGTCTTATCTCCCCACATGCTTTCTTTTTCGACAGCGAGGAACGAAGCTGTACTATGTACTACTACTACTACTAGTTCTCTTAGATTATTTCAAGTAAACAAGAACGCCGCTGCGACATTATCCGATTCAGAACTCCTGCGTCCACGAGTAGTAATTGTCCAAGGTGAGTAATGTGAATTCCATGATATCTAGACTAAGCTATATGTCTATTAACTAGGATCATAATGTACTGTCGACTCACCTGATGCACTGTATAAGGCTCATTCTGGAGGTGGTGCGCGCGTGGCCTGCTCTAGCGCACTGCTGCACCTGGTAATTGTACGACATCAGCATACGATCTGCTTGCTTGCTGTATGCGAACATCGCGCCCATCGTACGCCTGTAGCCCCATTTGGCCTCCTGCGTTACACGGCCAACGTTACGTTGCAAATCACTTTGCTTTACAGTTTACATCTCTATTAACCCCAACGTTAATGCAAATAAATTAATATTAAGAAGAAGTATTAACGTATGTAAACAAAATGTTAGATTCAAATTCCAATAGATTAGATTAGATTCAAATTCTAATAGATTAGTTTAGATTCAATTATTAGATATGTAACAATGATGAGATTATTTGTGAAAACTTACTTTTATAATGACCCACTAATTTAGGTAGTTAAACACGAGAAGCATTTTGTCAACGACATATACAACTGCACGTCAACGTCTGCCGTCGATATGCCGTGACGCTTGCAGTTAAGGCGTACCTCGGCTGCTATTTTGTCAGTCAAAGGAGATATATTTCGCGACCACCCTACACGTTGCTTTTTTTTCATGTATTTTATTTTGAGGCAAATATTCAATCCACCATATTTATTCATTTTTATAATTAAGGTTCGGATAAATACATAATTAAGTAAGTAAGAGACATTTTATTACATCGTATGCGTCGCAAATAGATAATTACAGAAATTGGTTAATGAAAAACAAGCGCAACCTTCGCATCATCGTCGATACAAATGATTGTCCTTTAGTTGACACTTTTCTTCATAATGCTGCAGTAGCTTTCCCAACCATTTGCAACTATACCGCTATAGAAGCTTCGCGACCCCTTTGAACAACACTGAGAGACCCAGAGTATGCGCAAGGATTCCGCATCCATAAAATAAGCAGCAGTGGCGAAATTGATGTCGTGTAACTAATTGTAGCAGTATAAAGCGCTTGTGTTTGGAATTATTATTGAATAAGTATTATAATAAAAAAATAATAATTTAATAACAACAAAGACTCCGGACAATAAAAAAGAGCATGGGCAGCTGTGTGTGAGGAAGTTGTAAGTGATTTCAAGAATAAATCTATAAATGAAAAACCTTGTTCTCTATACTTTAATATTTGTTCAACTCAAAATGAACGTGTCTTTCTCTTTTGGCGACGACGGCGGAGAAAAAGGAATAAAAGTGTTTCTTCATACGAATTCATTTTGTAACTGTCTGGCTTTTGCACTAAACGAGACGCAAACGACTCTACAAAACTGCCGAAGCAGGTAGCTAGCGCTCGTGTGTGAGAACACAGTAGCTCGTAGTATTAGTAGTAGATTGGTGGTGACTGTTAAGTATGCAGCGTGTAGTCTTCTGAAATCAAAACAAATGCTTTCTAGTCTGTAACAGCTATCGATTAAAACATACTGTTTGATCGTTATTTCAGGCACGTTATAGTTATATTTTGGTGACTGCATACAACGTAAACTACTAACGTGACTAAAGAAAGGAATCCAAACCGATTCGTCTTGAGACCTCTTGGGTTGATTTGCTCTTAAATTTTACATCAAACTTTCAATCTAGAGCAGATGGTGCCAATGAAATGATAACAGACAATAACTATCTTTTTCAATTATATTTCTAATTGAGTAACTATGACTCGGTAAAGGTAGAACCTTGATGATTGCATTTAGCGAAGAGGGATGTGTTCTAAAATAACCTAATAAAGCTCTACCTAATTTAGCAACTAGATTCTAATTAGAGTCTAAACACTTATACAACATACAGTACTTAGAGAATATAATACATTTTAAAATTTATGTACGTGACTGTGTAATGTGGTCATTCGTTTTACTTTTGTAAATTTATGACTGTTTTTCATTTTTATACTATTAATCTACAAGAAAGTACACCGAGACGTCGAACTCTAAAAATTGGTACCGACATAAATAAACAAATATTTGCCATACGCCATCAATCAAACGCAAAACAGTGGAAAATTACTGAAAGAAGACGAGATGAAGCCTTACTTGCTAATTAAATTTTCCCCGATTACCGACTACAGCAAATATACATAGTGATAAGTGACTGATAGCGTCGTGCAAATTACAATATGAAACATTTTATTGATATATATACCTTTTTTCATAGCAAGATATAGTTTTTGTAAACAAACAAACGTCAATTATCATACATTGCGGCCATTATACTTTTTAAACTTTCATCGGAATTTTGTAACTTTGTGGAAATCGTGAGAAAAGAGAAAAAGTTGATTATCAAAAATATTTTGGAATTTACGAATTTTAACATAAAAACCTTTGTTTATAAAAATTCCACATCGCTGTGGAACATGGTAGTATAGTTATATATTATGTTATATGCGAAAATTTAAACTTGTGAATAAATAAATGTATGTATATTTATGAATATGAATTTAATCATCTCTTTTATGTATGTATATTTATGAATATATATTTATCATCAGGTTTATGAGAACCCAAAACAGACTGACATCTCCATCGTTATCGTGCTAGATGAAGATATTTCCTCTTGTTCCTAAACATGGCCAAGCCAATACTTAAATGAATATCAATATCAGATAAAAGTTTAAGCAGTGAGTGTGGATTTATAAAATAAATAAATAATATAATGCTCTTTAATGAATGTCTCATACCAAAACATTAAACTGTTAATCATTATGTATATTTAAGTTATACAAACAAATGATAGTCATGAAAATACTGTTAACTTAAATCTCACGACTCTAAACAGGTCTGTGCTAGTTTTCATGACCGAGGAATTTAGTGTCAATTATTACGAATATCTATACATATAATAAAAAATGTAACTGA
>JWHW01053466.1:26899-41103 GCA_000931545.1 Papilio glaucus | reverse complement strand
AATGCTTGTCGATTGGTCCCATTTTTTTTAGTCAAGATCCGACTGGTAGTTTTTGAGTTATTCTTAATAATGCATGCTATGACAACGTTGAATTTTACTTTCTTGGGTAACGTAGGCTAAACTATAGGAATTACATTTAAATGATGTATGAAATAATTGTAGCTCTTTAGATAAGCTAAATAAAAGTCCGCGATGACATATATCTATCTTCTATAGTTGTCTCACAATAACCATTTTTTCTTAGGAAACATTAATTAAAACGCACTGGATACTACGCGATTATTCGTGTTCGGTATGAATCCTTATCCATTAAAATGTGTGTTAGTTATCAAGAGAATTTTGGTCAGAATGATATAGTTTAAAGAACAATTATAATCTACATTAAATTCTATAGTTTAGAAGATATCAAAAGTTTAAACTACAAAGTAAGTAAAACTTCGCGCAAGCGATTTTAAAAGCCGCGCAGTAGAAGGCAGGCCTTAGCGATATGTTTATTTCTATGTACTTTTTTTATTATCTTTCTTTGATTCAAAGTTGGTTGTTATCATGTATTCCCATGGAAATTAGATTCACTAAAAATCAAGAAAAAAAACTATTAAAGAAAAACAAAACCGACTTCAAAAAAACTATATTCAAAAACAAGAAATGCACTTAAAAGTATAAAATAATTTTACGCAATTAAACATAAGAATCAATTCTTAATCATATTTCTTTTTGGAGTTTTTATTTTTATACGTTTTACAACTGAACATAATTTCTGCGCACGCGACAATGACCCAATTACGTGACTGATTGAATCGCATGGATCTTATCGATATTTAAAACTGCTTAGAAAGGGAAAGAGTGTTATGTATGATACGGTTATTGCTAGTTACGCCAGTTTCTTATCGACAATATGTTGTAAGGTCTACACCGGATGACCTATATGGTGATTTTGTATGAGTATAAAATATATAGTATAGAATAATATGGTAACAACAAACATTGCAATACACTTCACTTAAAAGCCTTGCTGGCATGTTCTCAAAAAGTTGTCTTTAAAAAAAAAGATAAAATAACTACTTGGTGAGATGTATTCAGAGGGGATAGTATTCAAGTTGTTAACCTGTTATGGTAACAGAAGGCCGGAGACGCTGAACTAGTCGGAAGGTTATTTTTTTAATTAAATAAGTGTTACTTATTTCATTTATTTCTCCTTTACATACTTTATGTATTATGTAAAAAAATATTTTTAAACATGGAAACATTGTCGTCAATCATAAGATACAGATGAGAAAAAATCAGATAAGGAGAATAAATTATAGCTCGTCGTAAGAAATTATAAACTAAACCTACAAATCATTTACAATATCTATCTATTGTGTAAATTTTATGTTTTTACCTTAATTATACTATTAAATAGAGTGAGAACATTTGGGTATTTCGAGTAATAAAAAAGTCTAATTCAACAGAATAAAAGATTTACATAATCTTTATCTATCTATATATCTTATCGATTTGCACAATAGGTCTATCATCCACCAAACAACAAAGTACCTAATTTATTGTAGGGAACGGGACACTTAATGTAAATAATAGTGACATTTATATTCCAGAGAATTCAGTGCAGAAACAAATATGACTAAGACTAAAACAACAACCCAAAATGCGGCAAGTCATATTGAAATACGTACCAAACAAAATGTCCAATCGGATCATGTTTAGTGCACTTTGATTCGGAGTTATAAATACATCTTGATCCATTTACAGCGTGTATGATTCGCTCTCGGTGAATGATGATCTTAAACGGTCGAGATTCTAAAAGTCTAGTTTGTGTGACGAATAATAGTAACGAAGTATTATCGAGTTTTTAGTTTAGTAATAAAGTACTGCCTGCCGCACTCGTTTCTTATTTTCCTCACTGTTTTTTTTTCTATCTATCGTTACACCAGATTAAGAGAAGAGAATATCGGCATAAAATAGTTTAAAAAAAGTATTTCTTAGTATTTGTGTATTTTTCATACCCCTCTCAACTTAGTAAAACCGTAATTGCAACTATTTTTGTGGTTCAATGATTGCGTAGTCACATCAAGTTAATCGCTTCATTTACGAACCGATTTCAATTTTCTTTGTAATACATTGTTTCTGTTGCCAGATTGTTCACATTTAAATTTTATTCCAATCCGATAAGTAGTTCCAGAGTTGTTCAGGATTTTTGTGAATTGCGTCAGTTTTTCGTAGTTTTAATAACTTTACATTACAGAAAATCCATTATTTCGATCTACCTGTTGAACGCTCGGCCGCAAAAGAAACCAGAACGATCAAATCAAGAAATTCGTTTTTATAAAAAAATATTTTCGATTAAAATTTTTTAGGTAGAAATTTTTCCCGGATAGATAAATAAAGCTCCTAGGCAACTTCCCGTAATCTCGCAGAGGTCATCGCTCCATCTAAAAGGAGGTGACCTAAATTATTGCGTTCGCCAGTACAAGGTTTTAAGTAAAAAAAATCTTATCAAAAGATGACTTATACTTTGCATTCAGATAAACGAAATCACTTTATTTGCACTTATCCTTTTGCCGGTGACATTATTTTGTATTTTTATCAAACTTGACCATATTAAAAAAAAATCGGAGGGTTGGCAGGCAGGCCGGCCCACGTTAAAAACTGTAGCCGAAACCGAAACAATTTAAACTACGGCCATACTGTTCCGACCCCAGATAACGTGGGAGAAGCGATGGCTATATTCAAACAGTAAGTTTAACAACTTTCGTATTGCTAGCGAAGAATAAATTCGAACACATCAGCTATTTTTTATACATACAGTATACAAATAGCTGATATATTCGAAATTTATATAATATTGTATACATATTGTTTGTGGTATATTTTCAAAAGTAATTGAAGTACAAACAAGAACATAGTTTATGAACAATGGAGAGAACAATAATTTTGGCGACAGCCTTTTTGGTTTGGGTATTTGCCAATCGCTAGCATCAATGCAGCAGCAATCAAGTTTCAATGTCATGAAAACATATACACTAAATCTAGATAACATAGCGTTATTTATATGATGAGGGCATAACATTACCGCTGATGTTATGATCCCCGTCCTTAAACATCCACAACATTGCAGAATTGCGGATGCGGTCCGGCGTTAAAGATGTACGCTGTTTGTTGAAAGAATCCAAGAGTTCTTCGCACATTAGGCCGACTTTACTCCAACTACTCACAGTTAAAGCATAGAAAACTTTATATCGCTATCCATACGGTGGAATTTTTATATTTTATTTAAATATTACCAGTAGCTTCCAGTGAGTCGAGTAGCTAGTCAGTGTCGATTTTGTCTAATGCGTTAACCTTAAGTCGTGACAGTCCAGTCCAGAATTAGGGCCTTTGCGTACGACGTTCATTGTGGGTGTTGTCGACGCACATTAAACACAATTATGACGGCGAACGCAAGATTGTCAACGCGTTCAACCTTTGCACACGATCCTCGCGTTTTATTGCTACAAACTCGAAGATAACGGAGAGATAACGCGCAGTGGACGTGCTCATCAAAATGTCCCTTAAGATTATTTTTACGAGCAGTACGAACAGGCTGTCATTCTATCCAACGTACCCTACGTTGGATAGAATGACAGCCAATGTAAGTCAATACTTTTGATTACACGGTGAACAGGAAACGTAAGTTAAGTTCCAATCACCTTTTCGATTAGGTCCTAAGCTCAAATATTCGGTCCGCAGAGAATGACGGTAATGTTAAATGTTATTGCAGATATTATGCAATCAAGTGTTCTTCAATCTTATCATTCTCGAGTCTCGCGTAAATATTTTAAAAAAATGGTAGCAATTGTTGTCTTAGATTAAATTATAAATTTCATGTGTAATCTAATCATCTTGAATACAAAAACACCGGCAGCCGTCACCTGTCACTTTAGTGCAAAAAATGAAATCTTACGTCAGTTTAAACAATCATTTAAATAAAATTATTCCGCTTTGATCACCTGAAATATAAGTTATAAAACAAAAATATTTTTAGTTAAGTGACAAATCGCAAATCGCCCTTGTTTAAGCTTCGTTTAACATTAATGATCCAAATATGATTTTAACAATATGTTCGTCACTAATTAGGAACATTAAAGAAAACAGACGGACTAAAGATTTTATTGTCAAACGAATCATCGATTAATGTTTTGCGATCATTTAACATAAAAATCGATAATGCTAACATCGAAACAAACGCAGGATAAGCAAAAATAAACATACACACACTTATTCTTGTTTACACGAAGATATTATGTTAATTAAAAATAAAATATATTCACAAGCGCCCCAGTTCGTGTTTACCAGCGGTGTATGCGGTAAATGATATAGAGATAAACAATGCATGAGCCGTCAACATACACGGCTGCCAAATTCGACATAGTAGCATTGACAAATCTTGATAAAATAACATTTTCTATTACTTCTCAGCAGCATGAGCCACTGAGATTTACGGTGTGTTACCCTGCATACTACTGACATTCCAAAGATACGAACTACTTCAAGCATTTATTTATTTGAGTTGTGTTGTTTTGTGGAGTTTTCCTAATAAATTTTATTTTGGCAAAACAAATTACGTAAACTTTTACCATTGCCATATTTTGAGTTATTATCTAAGATAAATAAGGCAAATCACCCTCTAATTTATCTATGGGATAATAAGTTAAATGCACCAATTGTGGCAACTCTGCTGGGTTAAATTTAGTAATTAGCATTTTCTCATTTATGTTCAAAAAATGTACTGTTAGTTTATTTAACCATATATAGTAGGGAATATGAGAGAGAGAATATGAAACTTCCTAACTATGTTTTACAGATAATCCAACAATATAAACTATTAATCCCTGCGCCAGCTTTGCATGCATATATGGATAGACAAAAAAATATAACCTAGGTTACTCGCTTATAGAAGACCTTTCTACTGGTGAAAGATTTTCATGGCTCTTAAGTTGAACCATCTTAATTGTTAAAAGGATCAATAACATGTTATAAATATTAAAGATATCTACAATTTGAAAAAAGAATGTATAATATGCTTATTGTAATTTAATTTTATGGTTTATACTGGAAACTGCAGTCATTTAATTATAAAAAAATAGATAGATATATTTACTGGCAACATGATTCTACTAGTTTTCTTTTTTACAGTATATTTACATTCTTATTCTTTTTTGAATATCTTAAGTTCATATAATATTATGGTATTGTGTCCAATCTCAATATAAAAATATCCAAGTCTTAAATCTATAAATCTTATGAAACTGAAATACATATATCAATTTAAATAAGTATAAAAGTAATCCAGATAAGCAATGACATTGGATGTCAAACTATGGATGATGGAAAATTTCATTTTTAAATTGATCGGAATAATATTACATAGTTCCAGGAGTTTGTTATTATACACTGCATATTTCCATATCAAGTTAAAGAAATAATTGAGTAAATAATAAGAAAAATGCCTACAACAATGCAGTTTTACCAAATATCAAAGTTATCTGTTTTTTAATTAGCAATATTATTTCAAACATTATTAAAGAAGAAGAAGTGATTTGTATGTCATTATAAAAAATATAACGTTTATTTTTTATCTAATGAAATTTATTTCATAACATAGTTATATATTTTATCATAATAAAAATGATGATAAAATATTTGCAGGGGTAATCACTAAGTAGATAAATACTATGCGACTTTTATCACAAAATACAATAACAAGTTTGATATTTGTACACAGAGAGAGGAAGTTTTTTTTGTGATATATTTGAACAAATTAAAATGTTCATATTGGTATTTTCACACATATATATATTTCAACTAGTAATTTGGAGAGAACAAGTTGAGCTTATACTGTATTCCTGTGTAAATATTAAATAATTACTCCTGGAACTAGAACTGTGTGGTTATGTAAACTTATGGATGCTGTGATATCTAACAATATTATGTATGTTTATGGATTTTTATACTCAACGTGAACACATGTACCATTACACACATTATAAACACAGCAAAAACTGGTAGGAGTTAGCCATTTTAGATCAGACCTCATACAAGGTGTGATGTTATATTTAACATAGACAAACATGGAAATTCGGTTCGGGTTTTATTCTGATGCTCCTCAATTCTATCACCAATATGTTAGATTTTATCTATGTATGCTCACTACTTTGTTGTTGTTGTTTGTTGCACAATTATTTCTCATCATTGTTACTATCAAAAAAATTAAATGCACACCTTATTTCAATTAGGTATTTTTTTTTTATTTAAAGCTTAAATAATGTTATTTAGTTTTAATTTGAAGTCAAAGAAAATCCAAATTAAAATACAAGTTGTGTTCTTTTATGACAATAGTATGAATTATTAAAAAAATACCTGATGTTTTGGAATCTTTGAGCAAACTCTTCTTGCGCTAGCAGTACCAGAATGTGGTGGAGGAGGTGGTATGCCAACTCCTTTTGATGACTGCAGACGAGTCTTCACAACTTCTAGTGGACAAGTCACTACAGCCCCAGCTGTCCCGGCCAATCTGTAAATAAAAATGAAGTCACTTACCATATATAAAATACTTTTTACCACTTTTCAGCGTTTGGCACAGTATGACCATAGTCCAAACTGTATAGGTGATATTGATATGTCGAAAACTGTTTAGAGATTAATTGACGCTTCTTACTGCTGCATATATAAAATAAATATGACTCAAAGTGAAAAAAATATTTTAGCATTAAAGTGCATATTTGATGATAAAGACACATTTGGCAAGATAAAAAGAATCTTATGTGCACAAAAGTTAAGTTAGAAATACTTAATAATAAAATTACTATATAATCTGACATAAAATCTGTGCAATGAATTTGAGAAATAGTTATATTTAAATTATTAAGATGAATAACCAAGAACTAATATTAGCAACAACTATTGCACAAATATTTAAATTTCACAGTTTAGAACAGATTGTTACCGTTAACTTTAATTACATATTTAAAATATAAGTACTTCACAAAAGAAGATGCAATATTTGCTATTTATTTTTCAATTCTTTAGCTACTTTTGAAAATTTAACCTTACATAAATAAACATTTTTGTTACTTTTGTTGTACTTATAAATTTAATCAATATCAAAAAATAATGCAAATTATTTTAATCATTTTTTCCATACAGAAATGTTGTTCCATTTTTTTTAATTGCACAATCATAACCCCTAGTACAATTACAGCGCAGATGGTCCCATGACCATCATAATGAATTACATGCTGTCATGAGATTATAATAGTAAAATTTACATAGAACTTATGTATTGTCTTCATATAAAATGTATGGTAAATATATGTCTGCTATAATTGAAATCCAGGAACAATAACATAGAAGTTTAACTAACCAATAATGTCATGGCATGCAGTAGTTTGCGAAAGCTTAGTACAAGCAAGAAATCAGTACTTTTTCCTATGATAACCATTTTTTGACAAATATCTGGTCTCAATTTACTAATATTTTCAGTACTAATATGGTAAAGTTAGATTTATTAATATAATATAGAATAAATAGATAAAGGTTTACAATAACAATTTGTACCAAGCAGTAGCTGGAATATACTTTCCCTAAAATCATCAGCATTGTATTTTATTGTAAAGGTAACCCACAAACAACAAGAGCCCAATGCTAATATTAGGCTTTACTAAAAACTACTTTATTAAGATTTTTATATTATTATTTATTATATATTAAGATTTTTATCCAGTAAATGCCAATGACAATAACATAAACTAGGTCAAATTTTATATTATGTATTATGTAAATAATATTGTCCAGCGTGAGACTATACAACGTACACGAACAAATGCCGAAACAGCAAAACAATAAATACTGAGCTATTCGTGAAAATATTCGTGGAGCAATTTGTAAAATCAATAACGCAAAACGTTGTTTATGTCATGGTCCTTATAATTCGTATCAAACTCGTTTTACGCATTAGTCCATACATCGCACAATACACAAAATCACTTATAAACTTACCCCCCAGCCACAAGGTGTATCGCGGTATCCCTCTGAGACATTTTAGTGAGACATTTTAGCGCCACATGAGTGATAACATGAGTGCAAATTGCAAAATCTATAAATAAACAAATGCACCACTATAACACCACTAATATATTCAATCAAGTAGTAACGATCACTCGGCGTTAGTTTATTACAAGTACGTAATACTTCAAGGAAAAAACTATAGTGGTAAAGAATGTCTAGAACGTTTATAATATATCATAGAAAAACTTCTACTTTTATATTTTTAATACATTTTAGTATCACGTCGAAATCTTCACAACACCGCTGCACCCGACATTCTGCGCGTCGTAACAATTTACGGCGCACACACACTATCATAACTTCATAATACAGAAACTGTGTTGCAAAGTTCTCGCCGTGCGCACCAACCAAAGTGCGCACCACTACCTACAACCTAACCTACACTATGAAAAACAGAGTTCACGTGCGTAATCACACGTAGTTTCTCTATAAAGTATATGTATTGGTAGAAAAGGCACCTTATCGCTGTGGATTAAAAGTCAATATTGTCAAGCAAAGCTATTCAAAATGAGATATAAACATTAGTGTTCTAGGCGAATAAATAGTACATTATTAATATTCCTACGTATTTTGACAAAATATTTTCATAATGAATGTTTTTCAAAAAGAAATAGGAATAAACAACTTTTTGCTATTAAATCACTGCAAATCTAAAAAGACAGAATGAAAGCTGTATGTAGTCTGCACTGTCTGTTTATGTATACACTCTGTAATCAGGGTTGTCCAGCTATGACATTTGACATTATTCTATGGAATAAAAACGGTCTTTGTCACTTTGTAGTGCGTTTAGTGGCGGATTGTGTCATCGCCGTGCATCATTGCGCTTACTCTTTCGACCACCAAATACCACTTAAAAAAAATGAAGGCGATACTGAGATATGACATTAAGTAATCAATTAATATATTTTAAATTAGTCAAATAGTGTTATTATTTTATTCCTTTTCATACATATTTCTCGTAAAATATATATCTCACAAATCACACAGAAAGCTAGGGAACGATATAGAACTTGCGAGATGTTTTTAGGTTGCAGTTTGTAAGAATGAACAATAAACTGTAATAATTATTGGTTAACATGATTTAAATAATAAATATTATTGTATAATTAATTTCAGTTTGCCGTCTTACTACAAAAAACATAAATAACCCTTAGACAAGTGTTTAACAGTTGTTTTTGGAAAAATGGTACTACAAAATCGCGTTTAGCTGCTGTCTAAGCTACATGGGTGTAAATTTAACCACCACCACCACCAATGATCCCTTCTTTAAGACGATTTAAAACATTGCCATATTGCTTTGTGGGTGAATAGAAATGGATTTTCTCGATTTTACTGATTTTAACGATTTGGATGACTTGAAATTTTTGGATACTTAACGTGATCGAGTGCAAAGAGTGCAATTGAACTCATTCGACCATTTAAATTACATTAATTTTAGCAAACGCTACGATTCACCAAAGCTTTCGTTAAAAAAATGTCGACATTATAAAATATGATTTTCGCGATGAGTTTATAGATCTTCATATTCAAGTTTCCTGTGCCTTGCGGAACTGGGTCCGCCATCAGGAATCCATTCATAATTATTTTTTACGTTTTCTCCTTTACTTACTGTAGTCAAGTGGAACAACTAAAGTAGCATTTTAGGCGTTATGAATGCACCGTAGACCGCAGCTGTTGTCAATTGTTTTGTCAATCTGACAAATGAGATTGTTTGACATTTTCGCATATTTTCTTTCATGTATCTCCATCTCATCTTGCATTTTGCATTTGACTTCGACTTGATTGCGTAACATAACATTGAAGTGTTTTGTAGAAATTTTGCACCGGCAATAATCCTTCACAATTCATATTTTGTCCCGTTCGATATACTTAAAATATGTTGGCGACTCGTAATTTTGGAAATTTAATGTATTATTGATTTCATATACGTAACTTTGAATAATTAATAAGAAACATACAATTAAATTAGATTTAATTCCACTCTCTAACCAACATTGATAACCTTATAAATTTAGTTGAATGTTTTTTTTATTATTTTACAGTCGCGCTGCTGGTGCTACTCGTCTGAAACATACGTTACCGGAACTGCCTTATGAGTACAGCGCATTGGAGCCTGTGATCAGTCGGGAGATTATGAGTCTTCATCACAGCAAGCACCATGCAACATACGTGAATAACTTAAACGCTGCAGAGGAGAAACTGGTTCAAGCACAAACAAAAGGTAGAATTCTTTTTCTATATTAATCATTGCGACGTTTCTTCAATGATTTTGTAATAGTTATAAAATTTACTTTGACAGCAGCAGAAACAACCGTGATGCTATCACTTTTAAGTGCTGTAAAATTTAATGGAGGAGGGCATGTAAACCATTCAATATTGTGGTGTAATCTTTCTCCCTGCAAGACAGAACCTTCCTGTGCCTTTTTTCAGGCTATTCAGCAGTAATATTTTTTACCTTATGTAGAAGTATTATTATTTATCTTTCATGTATTTAGTCCATAATTCATATTGTTTTATAGGATTGTAATAATATTCAGTAGACGCCTTGTACTTTATTATATAGTAAACAGATGTACACACAATTGTCTCAAACATTTCTAGGTGATATTGACACAATAATCAGTTTGGCACCAGCCCTCAAATTCAATGGAGGTGGTCACATCAATCATACTGTTTTCTGGCAGAATCTCTCTCCAAAATCCAGCAAACCTTCTGATGTACTCATCAAAGCAATTGAAAAGTAATTATTTTATTTTCTACAATATTACATAAAACCAATATAATAATTAAACATTAATTACATTGGGCTGATTTTTTTGCATGACTCTTATAATCCCTGAAATTAATCTCTTATAATTGTTGAAATATTTTAATAGTAACTTAGTGTTTTAACATTAATAATAGTCTTCTTATTAGATAAAATTTAATTATACATATATCTGAATATAGATTATTTGTCTACATAAACTAGAACAGGTACAATTTAGAGTGAATCATTCAATTGCTTAATCTTCATCATAATTGTAATTGTTTTAATTTGTAATTGAAATGTTATATTTTGCTTAATAGTATTTATTACATGTTATATTCAATATTTTCAAGGGATTTTGGATCGTTGGAGAATATGAAGAATCAGCTTGCAGCAGCGTCTGTTGGAGTGCAAGGCTCCGGCTGGGGCTGGCTCGGTTACAACAAGCAAATGAAGAAACTACAGATTGCCACATGCCAGAATCAAGATCCTTTGCAGGCAACTACAGGTATTAACAATATTACAAAAGATTTTATTATTAATATACTTAAGAAAGGTGGTATTAAGAGTACCATAAACAATGAGCTTGTGTGCATAGATGTATGAATGTAGAATAAGCGAGAGGACCATGTCAAACGAATATCTCTAATCTCGGCCTACATCTCTAATGGTATGAAAGCTTGCAATGTCATAAAAAATAATAATTTAAAGAGAGTGGGTCCTTCAATTTAGGTTTCCCTATGCTCTTCCAAGCAGTTGCGGGCTGCCTGGCTGCCGGTAGACATTGCATTTATTAGTGTGCATCACATCTTAACAGCTAAAAATAATGATATTTTAATCATTTTAAGAAGAATATTTTCGTTTGAGAATATTACTTATTGGATTGGTTATCCGTATCCGATCCTAGATACACTAACTCTAGGTCTGAGAGTTCTCTTGTTGTAATATGTCATTATTTAATTTTTGTTTCAGGACTTTTGCCTCTCTTTGGAATCGACGTGTGGGAACATGCCTATTACCTTCAATACAAAAATGTACGCGCAGATTATGTAAAAGCAATATTTGATATTGCAAACTGGCAGGATATTTCCACGAGATATGAGAATGCTTCAAAGTAAAAATGCTTACAGTAACCCCACTTCATTTAATCTCATCACTTCGGTTATACCTTTAGAATTATAATTACGTATACAGTATACTTATTTAAACGACAATCACAAAGTGCTTGTTGTAGATTCCAAAAAATGTCTTATTTTATTTAAGTTGTTAATCGTAATACAAGCATATAGCTATATTGATTTTTTATTTATATTGTTTTTTTTTAAACAATACGAAATGTATATTCTCCTCATTAATTCCCAAAGTGTATAGTATTTTATTATTAAATTATTATTATGTACTCCAGATGATGTTTCTGACAAGAATGCTGTTTAAAAGCTAAATCTTGTTAATAATACAATTGAAGCTATCAACGCGCTGTTAAAAATATTCAAAAAGGTTTTGGCAATTGCTAGCAGCAGATTGCCAAATTGGAAGAAAATGTTAAAATATTTATTAATATAAGGTTTTTCCTAAGGTTGCTACCCTCATGAATGAGTTTACGGCGCATAGAGAGCAAAAAAAATAAGTGTATGAAAGTATGTGATTGACATAACAAAGTGGCCAATTATAGAACGCAACAGCAATTTTTCTGATTTTTGTAGATGCTTATGTGTAGCTATCATGTTCCATAAAAATCTCACCGATTTTAAAGATTTCTTTCATAAATACAGCTCTTCTATCCGTAAGTAACGTGGGCTATTTTTCTACCCGAGCGAAAACGGTGTAGATTGATTGCTATTGCATATTGTATAAGAAAAAGGATTTCATTTGGTGTGCGTATATACTTAAACTTTTTTTTTATAAGAGAAGGGGGCAAACGATCGGCTAGAACACTGAGGTGATCAACGTCGCCCATGGACACCTGCAACACCAGAGGAACTGCAAATGCAAATCATACACGTAGTTATACTCGAGTTCGATTTGAAGTCCACAAAAACACGACCCTCAAAACCTAAATCGCCAACGGCGTGTATTTGTGTTGGCCCCAGATATAGCTCGGCAACTCACTTGTGATTTATCACTTATTAAAATAAATTTTAACATATAATCTATGTCCTTATCCAATAACTGCAAATAAATATGAAACGAACTTAAAATATTAAGAAGGAAACTTGGATTGCGATACGATTTTACACCACTTTCACAATATTTGAGAATTTTCTTGACGAAATGAAACGTAGTATTTGCGAAATGTCAAATGTCAAATCATATTTTGATTATTGACAAAGTAGTTGCAAGTAGTACAAAGTAGTATATCGGGCTAGTGATCAGAAATAAATAAATAATTATTCACTATTGCGTTCTTGTAAAAAGTCTGATTTGTGCTTTCCGTTTGTCTACGGGATATTCTTCAGTCTTCTCTGAAACTATATGTAAGTCATTCTGTTATATTACACCCATTAAAGGACGGCTCGTAAACTTGTCGTAGTGTTATTGATTTTTCAGGGAAAAGTTCTAGAGCAGCTATAGATGTTATTTAAATATTAATCCCTCCCCAACGTTCTAAAGTCAAACAAATAGTGCATTAACCTTAATAAGTTTGTATTGTACGAGGTATTTATGATTTTGAGTGGTTTTGTGTATTTCATTCTGAAAGGAAATATATTTTTGTTACTTGATAATCAGTCTATGAGGTCGAGACTATAGTTACCTACTAACACAAAGAAAATGTTAGAGTGAAGAAATTATGTTTCAAGTCTATTTATGTCTTTAAATTTAAGCAGCTTTTTGATAAAACTATAATGTAATTATGGGTTTTTGTAATGTATTATAATAAATAATCAGTGGGAGAATGTATGTATATCAAACGCTTTCCAAAAGCAATTTAATATCTGCCCTCTGCATATCAAGGGACCAAAGAAAATAAAATTGTCATACACATTTTGTATTGATTTTTTTTTATTTAATAGTGTTGTAATCTCAAGTTTCTTGTTATATTTTTAAAAGTGGAAGAATGTATTATGGCTATCATCATCTTCCTGCCTTTTTACCACTTTAGGGGTCAGAAGAACAGGTTTTTGTCTTCTACATCAATTTATCATCCATTAAACTTATCACTCCCTTCTTAATCATCACCTTTCACACAATCCAGCTATCTTCTCTTAGGCTTATCTATATTGACTTATCTGTCCACATTCATATATAAAACTCTCCTTGTCTCATGCCAATCTTCCCTCTTCATAACATGCCCTTGATATCCTTTTTCTTCTTATTTTTTCCATTACCGGTTCTACTTTTAAGCTTCCCCAAA
>JWHW01053466.1:14593-26557 GCA_000931545.1 Papilio glaucus | reverse complement strand
TCATGGAGTACCTTCGTGATGGGTATCAGCCCGGCGGCGCCGCACGCGACACGAGCGGTGTAGGTCAGTGCACCCTATGGGGTATCTATTGAAGACTCTAAATTCTATTGGTGTTTTTTAACTTTTACTATTTCTCACGACTTAAAACTTGTTACTGTTGTAAAAGTTGAAGACTAACACGCTATGTAATTTATTGTACGTGAAGTCAAGATAGAAGGCTCTTGGATCTACATCTACTTGCCTTTTTTCTTGTCGTTTATTATTATTTTCGAGTTCAGGTTCATTTTTAGTGTTCTGTACCTAAAGGGTACAACGGGAACCTATTACTAAGACTCTGCTGTCCTTCTGTCTGTCTGAACCGCGATAGTTAGACAGTTGAAATTTTCACAGATGATGTATTTCTGTTACCTAAAAATAAAATAAATATTTAAGGGGGCTCCCATTCAATAGGCATGATTTTTTTTGCTGTTTTTATAGAAAAAGGTACAGAACCCTTCGTGCGCGAGCCGACTCGCACTTGGCTCTGTGAAACAAGACAAGAACTCTAATATCACTGTTTCTAGTCCACCTTTACGCAGCGTACTGCTGTAATTTTATTTTAATCTTTATATATATTTCCACAGTGTGTATGTAACTGACCATCACCTGCAAAAGGCTGGACTGATTTTAATGGAATTTTTTGTGCGGGTTTGAGTGAATCAAGAAATGGTTCAGATTCAGATGTTTAAAGACAATTTAAAGCAGCCATCGGGTTCTAGGATATTTAAAAAAAATGTGACAAATAAAGCGCGACTCTTAATGATTAACCTGGAGCTCTTGCCCAACCACTGGCTGGAAGGTAGATGACTGTGATACTGTACTGTGATACTACATGCATGCTCGTCGGTTATGGGTGCTCCTTATATCGGCCTTTTTTAGTAACCCACTAATCTGATCGATATAAATTCTCCTAGGGCGTCCCTTACCAACACTGCCACTCACTTTTGCTACATAAATTTGTTTCGTTATTCTATTTAATTTACATTAATGAAATAAAAGAGTTTAGAGATCAAGTAAGACATTTTTTTATAGAATTGTTTACCCTACGATTCTTTTCTCGTTCGTCCCAAGATTATTGTCCCTGTCTAATTAGATTATTTGCATTCGTCTCGTGTTACGTCTAGATGTCCGGGCCCTTTTTAATTCTAATTCCGGTTGGTGACACGGCTCCCGCGACAGATCCGCCCGTCTTCTCAAACTTCTATTACCCCAATATTGATTAATATTTGCATGAGGTTTTGCGGAAAACTTTGAGAAACAAAAGTAAAGTAGAAACAATTGTACATTTGTTTATACGGTTCGTCTGATGATTGAGGCGTGTTCGCGGATGTTAAGATTATACATTGTTTATGAGGATTTTTTTTGTAAATAAATGTTAAGGAATTTTCTCTTTCCATTGTTCTTATGTATGGTTTTTCCCAATTATTTGTGTTAGAAAACCTGCAATTTTTGCCTGAGCCAACAGGAAAAAATCCTTAGACACAGTTGCATCTGTAACCGACGACCATTATTGGCTGCATAAATGTTCTGTTGAAAAAGCAGCGACAGAGGGGTCTCAGGATCGTGCCAAATGAAAATTAGTAGTTTCTGCCAATCTCTCCTGGCTAGAAACATGCTTATTTATTTTTATTTATAAATTGTGTAAATAATAATAAACTGTAATATTCTTTAAATAAAGGCTTTTTCGAATTCTTTAAACGCCGAATCCACAATTGGGGTGATATCCTTCGCCGGCTTATCGTCGATCGACAGCCAAATGGAGCCATTGGTCCCTTCCTTGAACAACTTAAGAACTCCTGCAGCAGCAGATTCAACTCTGAAAAATATAATTTTCAAGTGATCACATTTATCGTAACATATACATACATGTCGCAAGCGATTCCATTCCGCCGTGTATACTCTGTACTGGGGAATGCGCAAAACAAATCAACGTAGCGGCCGTAACGTTTTTCGTGTAACGGTTAGTTTGATTTTAGTCCGCATAAATCTATCTCGTCACTACATACGATAAAAGGTTACTACACTTCTATGTTCAAGTATTTTATCAAAGGTAATGGTATAAAGGCTTGTATGCTTTGTACGCCAGACTGTTGTAGTAACATGATTGGCTCTTCTATGAGATAAAGTGTTGAACTTCAAGAATATGAAGTCCATAGTTTGCCTTAGTATAATAAGTAATATAATTACTTCTGATGTATCATGTTATCGGTAATGGTAACTATTTCCTTTGCGCTCATCTCATCAATAGTTCTGTCTTTCAATCCCTGTAGAAGTGCAGTTTCGGTCGCTCCAAAACACACTGTCAGAATCCTTACTCCAGTTTTTTCAAAGAACGATCCGCCCTGAAAACAAATTTGTTTCTAATATATTTTTTTTCGATTCGCAAATAAATTAGAAGAATTTGATTTTTTTTTCTTTCCGGACAATTCATTCAATATAAAGATAAGACCAGTTTTAATAAATACCATCGATCGAATGTTTATAGAAATAAATAGACGAGTGGGACAAGTTGCTATTCTAAGATAACTTACTGCAAGGCTTTGACTGAAGTGAAGGACGGCCATTTTAGATCCATTGTATATCGAGAGGAAGCGAAATTTGCACAGCGCGGCGATCGACGATACATTTATGATGGTTCCACCGACACCACCTTCGTCCTTTCGCATATGATTTAGACCCTTTAATGTGCAGGAGACAAGCCCTTGCTGAAATTAAACACGTAGGTAACATTAAAATATGTTTGTATAAAGCTATAAGATAGAGGTCCCGTACAATATTCAGTGAAAGTTTTGCTTACTAGTTTTAGTAAGTATTTTAATGCAAAAGTGTGCATGCGACGGCATTTCCCCGCCAAAAAAAAGGTACATACAACACTATTGCTGTCTCTGCCAAACTGATGGGACAGCTTAGGATATAAGATAACTTATGGTAGAGAAGCAATTGACCTTTCCAAATTATAGCTACGCTTTGGGAAAGACAATGGTACAGATTTTAAAAGGGGGTGAAAATATTAATGACACATGAAATTCTTAGCCGATGGCAATTAACGTCTGGATTTTCAGCTGGTTCCACTTATTGTCCATATTTAAAGGAGAAATAGATGAGTCTATATTTTGAAATCTAGGGTGGCAAATGAGGATATTTTTGGTGTAACACACCCAATTAACGTCGCAAGCTTTCCTCCATCCCGTGGGACTGTCGACCATTATTCCAGCGTTGTTCATGACCACATCCAATTGTTTGAACTGCCTGAGAACTTGCTCAAAGGCTTCGGTTACTTCTTTCTCATCACCGACATCACATTTAATGAATATCACTTTATTGGGATAGGTCTTGTTTAGTTGTTCAGCTAACTCCTTACCCTTGTCAACTTGTACATCCAAAATAGCAACGGCCTGTAACAATGTAAATAAGAAAAATAGATTAATTTACATTGTTTGAGGAGGCAATAACCGTCGACGGAGCAAAGGCCACTAATAGTAGGAGATATGAAGAGGGGTCGACGTCCACTCGTCTGCTTACCGCATGAAAATCATATTTTATCAAATAAAGTATGTTTGTGAACATGCAAAAATAGAGTCATAAAAATATGGTCAAGAGTATACTTAATTAAAAAATTATAATTTATTTATGAAATTGCACTGCCAGACGACAAATATATTAAAAAAGCCAATCCAGTAATATAGGGTTGCTTACTAAAATTCAGGCTTTTCAATTTGAAAAAAATATTTTTTAAATTGCACTAACTTGCTTGGCAAACGAAATATATATCAAAATTAAGGCAATTTTATTGCCAATCCAGTGGTATAGGGTTGCTTGCTAAAATTCATTCATAAATAACAGTTGCCCAAAGCCTTGCAACTGTTATTGCAGGGGCTTGGCCAGAAAAAAAAAATGATTAAAAGGAATCAACGGGCCAAATATTACGACAGACTGACGAAAGAATTTGGTAACTGTTAATAAATTAGTTATAAATCATTTGTTTATGCATTTTATTAAGTGTTTTTAAATATTTCTTATTTTTTTAATAGAGGACTTTTTAATGTTAAAACATATTTATCTATATATAAGTGATATATCAACACACGGCCTACAACTGGGCCTACACTTGAAACTATGTACAGAGATTTCTGTTTATTATGTTGATTACGTAGGCGACTAAGAAAGGATTTGTCTAAATTCATCTCCTTAAGGTCTAAACTAGGGGATGAAATTTTACATGGAGAAATAATTTTAATCTAATGGTAGTTGACATCAGATCTATATGATCAATCATATTAAATAGGGTCAGCTTAGGTTGGATAATCGTCGGTTAAATTAAATTGCACTGCAGGTGAATATCTCCTTAATCTCTGCCCACGTCTGAGTCAAAGGCGTGAGTGTATATATGTATATAGTAAGAAGCTAGTTTATTAAAAATTATTGAGATTCGTACCTTCGCCCCTTCTCTAAGAAATGTTTCGACGCAATGCTTCCCTATCCCAGAAGCACTACCTGTCACTAAGAAAGTTTTTCCCTCCGGCGATATCAGATTAACCATTTTCTTGTATTACAAATTCTCGACTGACGATTTGAAACTGCAATTCTCCTTTTATACGCGTGATAGTTTCGTATACGAGATAACAGCAAATACGTAAGGAACCTGTTTTTAAAACAATATACATTCTTAATGATTTATATGTTTTTTACATGCGAATAACAGAGGTAGAGTCCGCAACAAAAGCATCCGTTTTACGAATAGGCCTGCTCGACCGGTGAACTACCACGACCTCACAGAAGACAGTCGTGAAGTATTCCTGAGTTACGTCTGATGAGTGAGGTGCCGGGACCTTAATTCTAGTCCTCTTCCTCTTCCCACCCTTTTCTAATGAGTATTTGCACATTGGAGGAGGGAATTGGTGGGAAAAGGAAATATCCTTTTTTTTGTTTATCTCTTCTGTCTATTAAAGGTAGGCAACGCATCTGCAACTAATTAGCTTGTTGCAGATGCTCAAGAGTAGCGTTCACTTAATATCAGGTAACTCGCTTGCTCGTATGCCACCTTCTTCTATATAAAAAAAGAATAATTATTTGGTCTTATCTGAGGCTATGTTTCTAAAGGTCTTTGTATTGAGACGATTTACTATCGTCGCGTAATCTCCGCGGTACAGAGATAACTTCTACGGCGTATCATTTCGATTCGTAATAATAAGATTAGGACTTTTTTAAATTTTTATTTTTCGAAGTGAAAATTTCTTTAGCCGCGTTTGACGATATTTGGTAGAGGAAAATCTTATAGGTACGCGTGAACAACATGCAACATACGTCAGCAAAACGCGTGCTGTCTGTCTTTTCTATGAGTAGAAGAAGCTACGTATCAACTTCCGTAGATCAGAAGAGTTACGTATACGTTATCAGCCATTGTGTAGGAAAGAGAAATAGAGTAGATAAAGGAAAGAAAAGGATAACGAAAAGATGGAAAGGGGAAGAACCGAATCTGCTTTACCACTCTGTCTATCGTGATAATTTTCTGATATGTTGAAATTACAACGTGTCACAATGAGTTTGATCGTCGAAAACCATGGCCCACTCACTCATAACTCACCACTTATTCAATTTCATGACAAGATGAGATATTAACTTCAACTGTGGTTTCTTCTATTTTTACAACTTTTTCTTTGTCTCTCTATTCTATTTCTATTTAAATAATCTATAAAACGACGTGGTTTGTGAACTTTTGCATTGAATTTAGTGAGGTGTGGTGTCCCTTCTCAACTGTTCATAGATTGCTTCGATCTTACATAAAAAGAGCACTTAAGTGGTACGTTAATAAATCAATGCATATTGCTAATCTTTTATGTGCTAATTTAATTACTAAAAAAACTCTAAACCGCAAATTTGTGTTGTAACTATTTGATTTAAATTTTTTTTTGCATTGGAACAAATCTATATTAAATTTGTCAAGCAATGCTAAAATCAGTAAAAAATGAGTACGTATTGTTGATTCAATGAAACTGTGATTTTTTTTATCGCCCGTTATCTCGTGTCCTACGTGAAATAACATTTATTGATTAAATAATAAGAAAAGTCAAGGTATATTGATAACTTGGTGGTCGATTTCATTAATGTATATTTATATTTTAATATCATTGTTTAACCCCATATCTCCAGGTGTATGTACATATTATATAAATTAATTAAAAACAGAGAGGTCAAATAATAAAGAGTAGGTAGTATAATATTGAGTTATTTTCGCAAGTTTATTAAACATTAAAAGCCACTAGGGAAATAGTAATTTTATATGTATAAGTCGAGAAATGGCTCTTGGACTACGTGAGAATCAATAACGCACGTAACTAAGCTCTCATAAGATTGACACGTCTTGATCTCGACCTACATCCACACGTAGCTAGCAGTCGTCAGCACTACTCTCAGACATTCAACGAGACCCTTAAGGTGCGGCCTCAACTTTACATTATATGCTCTTTTTTTCTTCTAACATATTTAATATAGGCTAAGAATAAGGTATTTATATGCGTAGAATATATTGCATGTGTCAACGAGATGTATGTATGTCATTCTGTAGTCTTCTTCAAAATAATTTCGAACAAGCTTGATTCATATACCAATACACAATTTTTTTGGTATTTTTTAACAACTTTCAAGTTATATTTCGGGATCCATCGACAAAAACATAGCCAAACTTTTATAGAATTTTGGTAATAGCAGTTTATGCCAGACTTTTTCTTCTTCTTTGTTTAGGGCTGATATTTTGATGCAATGAGGCATGCGATACGATGCGATCCCGACTAAAATTCTAAATCATTAAAAACAGCGTTGTAAAGGAAAATGGGTGGCTTTAAGAGAATGTTGTGGCTAAAATTGAGAAATATATGCTTCGGGCATGTCGAAAGGATTCATGAAGGGAGAGTAACAAAGTGACCAAATTTATGTGACAAAAGTGAGTGGCAGTGTTGGCAGGGAATGTCCCAGAAGAACTTACCAGTATATCAATCAGATTAGTGAGATACAGATGAAAAGCGATATAACGATATAGCGATATGTGCGTAGATGTATGAATGTAGAAGGAGCAAGAGAGATGTGACAGTATCGCGCGCCGAAAGGAAATCCGTAATCACCGCCTACCCCTGTGGGATATTAGCGTATATTTTTCTGCCGGTTTTGAAGTAATCGATGTTGCTCGTTTAACTTATGTATGCTTCATATATTTATTTAAAAGTATGAATAAGACATGAGCAACGAATACGAAGTTATGGTACGGAAGTATCAACTTCTAATATATATATATATGTATATATTATTTATTCTTATATATATTATATATTCTAGTATAACTGATGCTATGTCTGATGGATTTGCGATAGACACCCACAGATACACGTAGATGGACGTAAATAGACGTAACCCTTGTGGGTTAGACTGAGATGCAGCCAGAAAGGTGTTGGAAAAGTATAATACGCTACATTAACTTCTTTTAAACACTTACAAATTGTTAGAATAAAAGGACGTGGTTTATAGAAATTTGAAGCATTAGATTAAAGTTTTCCAGTATTGTCAACGCTTCTAAAATGAGTACTAGCAATTTCATACGTTAAAATAATAAAAAAAAATATATTTTTGTTACAGATGGTTCGTGGCCAATGAAATACCTTGTCGTAATATAAGACAAGGTAAGTGTTTGAGGAAAAATTAACTCGTATTCCGGTAGCGATTATTTTGTTACTGAGGTTAGTAGACTTAATAATTTTCTTTTCTACTTCTAATTTTAAGTATATAGAAAAATACATTCTAAAGAAAACCAGTTATGTTAATAATAAAAATATTACGCTCTGTTAACACTTATACACCGAGACGTGAATATTGGCGACACACAATCACCTTTCCGCGAAATGACGTCTTCTAATTGGTTTCTTATTAGGAGACAAAATTAAGTCTCAGTCGTTTTTCACTGCAATAGAATAATAGCAAGGTACAGACCGGTATTAGTTTAATCTTTGTATGCAAAATATTTTGTGGTTTAAGATCCTGAGTACTTACACGCTTAATCGTGTACTTTAGTGCCATCTATCGTGCATTGGTGTAGTGAATATAGAGTAATTATAGGTAAGAAATAATCAATAACTATTCACGGGAATATATTTGGTTGTATACACTGTATAGTGTTGGGTTTACTTTTCCAATATATTCAAGTCATGTGATAACATCCAACCGTCACCCTATTTCACCATAAAGATGAGAAAATGTTTCTAAATTTGTCTCGATTGCGACATCACGCGCCCTACGTGAAGAGGGAGTACTTAAACGAAACATGTTATAAATTGCGGAGACGTATCCCTCGGTTATGCCATTTCTTCTGTGCTAGCGTATAAAAGAAAAGAAATTTATGAAGTTGGCAGTTTTAGCAATTCTCTAGAGCATTTTAAATACATACCTTTTTTGAAATTAACCAATATAGACCAACATTTAAAATGCTTGAGCAGGTAATTCTTCATAATTACACACCTAAATGGTAAATAGTATAAATTTTAGGGGTTGTTTTTTGTAGCAGATGGTGACAAACGAGCAAGCGGTAACCCAATATTAGTTATTAGTGACCGCTTATTATAAGTGACCGCTACCCATAGGCAACTCCAACAAGCTAATGAGTTGTAGATGCGTTGTCTACCTTTAATGGACAGAAGAAGGGGTAAACAAAAAAAGGTTACCTATCCGTCAATCCATCCACTCCCCCGTCAAATCCTCTTCGCCTTCCCACCATTTCCATATTATACGAGGATAGGAAAATGAAAAACACCAGGATCATGCCTCCGGCACGTTATCAGGTCCTGAATCTACGAAACGAACCTACCGACTTTTAATTGACTATTGACTACTTCACGCCTGTCTTATGTGAGGTCGTGCTGTTTCTCCAGTCGAGTACTCGTGCGTGCAACAGATGTCGTTACTGCGTGTTCTACTACAGTTATGTTGTCCCACTCAGTTGTATACAGTGGTTGCTCTGATGTAATTTCAGCGCTTCCATCAGGTGACGACTTCACCTTATTGAGGAGAATTTAATAATTGTCAAAATTTTACACTTTAAAAATTGATTTCATCCTTCATCCATCAGATTTTACATATTGTTACACAAGATATCATACATATTTTACAAAAGACATCGGTAGATATAAGAGTACGACCTGTACTTTACTTAGTAAATAGTATATTTTATAAAAATCTCAGCAGCATTTATAATAAACGTGTATGAAATTTTAATGTGCAGGTGAAGATTCATTAATTAATGCGAAGTAGTAAACCATTACAGTCTTTCAATAATTCATTACCGTAATGGAAGATGTTAAAAGGTTGGTCGTTGATAAAGGATTTTATATCTGTGTGTACAATATACACGGACATAAAATCAACGTTTCCAAGAGAAGCTAAACGTAGCTGCTTTTAGTGAGTTTATTACAAGAAACTATAAGAATTTTGTGTGTTTCTTTTAATTGTAGAAAGGCGATGAAATGAGTACCTGTAACCGAGCGTAGATGTATGGATGTAGAAGAAGCGAGAGGTGTTACAGGATCGCGCCAAATATAGATCACTAATCTCTGCTTACCCCTCTTGTAATAAATAGTAACAGTAAATCGATCGATAACAGGATTTTTGAATGTCGCATTTTTATGTACTAAGTTCTCGTTTTATAAATAGACCTACTATTTACTTCGGTTACTGTCGACTTCTAAGTGAAGCATTTTTTTTTAAATTCAAATGAATTGTATGTGAATCAAAGTAAAATATTAGTCTTAAATTCTTGAAGCGAAAGGATCCGAATACAAATTAAATTAGAATAGTTACCATTTTTCATTCATGTTTTCATGTATAGTCGATGATATGGACTTATGCTATTAACCATTATGAAAATCATTTTTACCTAAACGAAAAGTATTGATATAAGTTTTCACGCAAAAATAAAGATTAAAAAAACATCTCTCCTTCTTTGGCTTGTTTATCGTCAGGACGCAACTGTTCCTTTGAACGTCTCGTCCGTACGGGCCGCCTTGTACCGACCGTTGTGTGTGACACGACATACACGGCTTAGTCATATTTTATAATAGCTTTGTATATCATAGGTCAAATGAGCAAAAGAATCATCTATTGGTAATTGATTACCGCCACTAGATCCAGCAGTATAGTGTCATCATTCATTTAGGTATCAGACATCTATAGATATAACCACCAAAAATAATTAATCAAAAAATTAGTGGCGTAAAAAGTTGATAGGCCAAATAATTTGTGTTGCACGTGTTAAACCAATTTTAAAACTAAGTTTTTTTTTTCTATAAAAAGATTTGAAATAATTGTAAATAAAGCTCTCTTTTAATAACACTTTATTAATAGCATACTTTGTAGAACATTTTTCTCGTAACATGAAAATATAGGTCAGTGGGTCAAGGAATAAGGATAATGGAGATGTCGGGGCTGCATCGTGTTTGATGCTGCAATATTGTAGTTAAGGGCGAAATTATATAAATATGTAATAATATTTTCTTATCAGATGAATTCGTTAAAGTAAAAAAATATGTATGTACACTTTAACACTCTATTTATGATACGATATACCTAACGCTTAAATATTTTAATATAAATTAAATATAATTTAAAACGTAAATGTTTAAAAGTGTTTATCTCTTATTTAATCCTTGAAACTGTATATTTCCACGCTAGCAACGCTTGTTACTCCTTTGTTTGATATACTAAGGTTGTTTCTCGAACATTCGCTCATATGCCAGTACAAGTTTTCCCACAATACATGCAGTATGACTCACTGGTGTGCAAGTAAAACACAACAAAACAAACAATTATTCAGTATAAGTAGAACTTAATAAAGTACTTGGGAATGAAGCGGTATAATATGAAGAAGTCGGTCTCGTCATGTCTGGCGGCTGGGACATTCGAATTCCCAACCAGAATATATGATAGAAAAACATACTAAAGAAGGGTTCAAGTAAATGTTAAATTTTAACCAATAACGCTCGAGACGGCTACGAGACGTAGAGTTTACGTCAGCGTGGCGCCCCTATTGTTCACACTCCCACGCTATTCATTCACACAGACTCACTTGGAACTTCTATTGAAATGCCTCAGGGTAAGTATTACGTATCGTACATTCTTATTTTATTTCATCTTAACAATTTTTGTTAATATATTTTAGCAGTAATAATAAAAAATAAAATATATTTTAGCAGTAATAATACAGTATTACTGCTAAAATATATTCGTTGGGAAGGATGCAAGACAAAATATTATAAAATCTATGTAAAGTATTTATACATTTAATAAATGGTATTAAATACCGTTGACTGAGTGGTCATTAATAAGTATTTTATTAATATAATAAAATTGTAAAAATATTGTTGTAAAATCATGCTCTTAACATACACTTTATTACACATACTGATTTATGTCTTGTTCGTTTGTGACGTATACAATGGAAAGCGTTTTTATTTTATATTAGAGTCGCGCGAGTATATAGACACACAAACAAACAAATAGATTAAGTTACTCGGTGTTAGTAGAAGTATCTATTAGTGAAAAAAAAATTAAATCATTTTGGTAATCTTTGAGTTTATGCGCGACAAACATCAAAACTTTTTCTTTTTAATATTACAAGCCATAAGTAACCTAAATATGATTGATCATATTTGAGGTCAACTTACATTGGTTTCTCCATACAAAGTATCATTCCCTACTTTAAGCTTTTAGGGGATGAGTTCAGAAAACATTGATTTTGAGGATAGAGGATAAATCCATTTAAATAAAAACTATATCGTTATTATTATTCGACTAACTGTGCCCCGCGGTTTCACCGGCCCTGCAATTTTACCTAAACGAAAATATATTACCTACTTAATACTAATATGATGATGAGCATCATCACCCTGC
>JWHW01053466.1:0-14336 GCA_000931545.1 Papilio glaucus | reverse complement strand
ATCGCTTAACCCCCTCCCCGTCCAATCCTCTTCCCGTTCCCATCCTATCCTTATGAGGAAACGGTGGCAAGGGGAAGAGGACTGAAATTACGTCTCCGGCACCTCACTCATCAGTCGGAAGGTAGAGTACTTCTACTTCACGCCTGTTTTCTGTGAGATCGTCGTATTTTACCGGTCGAGCCGGTCCAATTCTAATTTAATTGAATTGAAACTTAATTGTATTTCAAAAGATCGTAAGTCAAATCATATCGATTTAATTATTTTCACTGCGTTGGGGTAGCCCATGTTTTACTATGCGACAAATGGTCCGGGTAATTTCTCTAATAGTTTGAATTGCGTGTTTCTAAAGTTGGGGAGTGGAATATGCGATGCCTTACGTTGATTGGCCGCCGGGCCCGACGAGCCGGCGCCTAGTTCCGCACGAGACAGAACTAAGGGTCGCTTAAGTTGCATTAGTAAGTAGTTCTAGGCAGGGGTTCGTTTCTTGTTACGAACTGTTTTAAATTTGTTTATTAAGCGCCTGTAGAAATATAATGGCAAAATAATTTTACAACATGTATATTCAGTGTTTTTTTCCTTCATTGAACTGCTTCGTATCAGTTTTAAAATATGACGAGCAAATATTATAGACCCTGGACTATCCGGTCATGTTGTGGCAACAGTTGACGCAGGAAAGTGGGCTCGGGAAAGTAGCAGGATCTCACGGTTAATACTTTTACATTTTGTTTAGATTTCTGTAGTGATTTAGGTAAACCTTTGCACCTACTTCTTTTTCTAGGCTTATGTTCATGGCAGCACTGGTGATTTCACATTAGGTTGATGGTTCCATTATTTCTCTTTCGGTTATTAGTAAGTTTACGATAAAAGTTGTTAGTTACAAATGTCTTCAACATGGTTACTTAGACGAATTTTTACTATTGATAACTTCACGTGTTCTTTCAACTACTATGTAAATGTTTGTGCAATAACCGCAGATCTGATATAAAGTAAAGCTTTTATATTATTGCTGAAACTGTTTTCATTTCGTCGTGAATTATTCGCAACGTTGTACCTGATCTGTGATCTGATGGATGCAGGGGTGGCGAGGGGACGGAGGATATTAAAAATGTATGAAGCGTCGGCTGGGAGGCGCTAACAGGAATTATTGAATCGAGCTGTTACTTGTTTATCAGGAATTTATTTCCGATAGACGGTGAAAGCATTTATTTATTACCTTAAGCTAACATTTATCATTACTACTACTAAATAACTAATTCTCTTAATCGGAAGACGGTGGTACATATAAAAAGTAACAGTACTGGAATAATATATTCCAGTAGGTACTGATTGTATAGAGCGCAGAAATGTTAATGATGCCAATTTGTAATGCTTTTGTTAACTGGTTATTAAACTTATCTTCGCTGACAGTAATAACTACAATTACGAAAAGCTGTTTTTGACCTATGTGTTGGGATTTCCGGTACATGAATATACCCGACTCTAGAGAACTTACTCGTTCTGTAAAGGAGGAGGAGAACGCATGACATTTAATATATTATGTAACATTCTATATTAGGTAATTCTAATGAAGTTTTGTAGCTGATGTTTAAACAGTACAAGGTATAGAGCTTCGTCAGCCTGCCCAAGCGGGGGCATCGACCGACTTGCCTACATATTTCACTCGGCGCTCCGTCATGAAGTCGACTAGCTGCAGCACATAAACAAAGGCAACGTAGCGTCCGGGGACGTGTTTGCTCGTCCCGTGTCTCACAGTTGTTTGATCCGTACGGGAAATAAAGTTGCAAGTCTTGGAGAATTTTCTTAGCTCGAATTGTCTCTGAAAACGTTGATAAAATATACCAATGGAGTGCGGCGTTGGCCTCGGTTTGTTACACATACATATGTACGTCCATACATATGTAGTTATATTATGCAATTCGATCTTTAGTAAGCTCTCAATTGAATGAATCGGGGCAAATTTTTTTACACATTTCATTATAAGTTTGCGGTCAAAGTCGGCTCTTAGAGTCTTCATACAAACGAGTGTGAATGCGTATATGTCGAAGGAAGAAATAAGAGAAGTATGGAAAGACTGTCAAAAGAACAACTAAGGCGTTTGTCTCTTATAATCGCGGATTTTTAACACTACCGTCCTTTCGGGATTATATACTTAGTCGGGTCATAAGTGCTGTCACAAACTTTAAATGTAATTAATGATACATTTTTTGTTAAATATTCAGAAATTATATATAAAATGAAAGGTAATTAAATGTAGAATTACATTATTCGAAATACCCTCCCCCATTTAGAATATATAATAATATATACGTCCCTAATCGACGTGGCCAGTCATCGATGGCAGCACGCACCACACTCATATCTATTTCTGCCGCTGCTTTAACCAGAAACGCTCGAAGAGATTCCAAATTCTAATGATGTTTAGCGCAGACATTCTCCAGAAACACCTCAGTTAAGCCTGAATATGAGACTCTAAGCCAAACCATGAGTGATGAAGAATAATGCCCTCGTTGAACCCTCGAACTTCGTGAGCTGGATTCTTTACTGCTGTGGAGATACACCTTATCATTTTGTTTAGTGCGACTTTCTTTGATGGTAAATTTTTATACAATACATTTCGAACGTTTTTAATAGTAATAACGAATTATTTTTCGAACATACAAACAAAATATAAATGTATCAATTTGTTCTATGTGACAAGGTTTGGTTAACAGCAAACAATTCGAGCTCCATACTTTGTAAGAGTACTACTATCGTATACTTTATAGTTTTTAATAATATTAACGAATTATTTTTCGAACATACAAACAAAATATAAATGTATCAATTTGTTCTATGTGACAAGGTTTGGTTAACAGCAAGCAATTCGAGCTCCATACTTTGTAAGAGTACAACTATCGTGTACTTTATAGCTTTTAATAATAATTACGAATTATTTTTCGAACATACAAACAAAATATAAATGTACCAATTTGTTCTATGTGACAAGGTTTGGTTAACAACAAGAAATTCGAGCTCCATACTTTGTAAGAGTACTACTATAGTGTACTATAGTATAATATAGTACTATAGTACACCCTCGGATGATACCCTGCCTCTGCACGACTATTTCATCTCTAATGGACTCTAAATTACAGACCAATTATAACATTCATTTAAAAATTCAAAAATCTCCTAAAATTATGTTGTTAACTTGAAATTTTACTCACCCATTAGTGCATTGCATAATGACATCCAGAAATTTCCATTTCAATTTCTGCCACTCCGACTTGCATCCTAATTGTTTTACATTAGTAACTGGAAGTGGATGGAAGGAATTATATATTCCTCCATAAACTTCAATAAGTATATCAGAATAAGGATATTTGTATCTTAGAGAAATTAGAATAGAATCATGGTAGAAAACCTTGGTAATTTACACACAAAAGCAGCATGCGGTTCATAACATATAATTCTAAAATGTTACCTCTAATCAAACATGTGCAACGACTTGTAAATTTTCGTAAAACAATAGAAACTGTTTTGTCGAAAATAAATATTATCTCGATCGAAAGATCTGGCGAACTGACGGAATCAGGGTATTTCAGTTCTTTGTTCAATTCGTTTAAGATTAAGAGTAAACGCTAAGTCTGGATACGGAGAGTAAACATTGTAGAAGGTTAAGGACCTCATGTGCGTCTAGACGAACAACGGTGAAAGGGGATCCCTCCCCTCTTTTCACCGTTGTCCCGACTTTCTCGTAACCTTTATTACCAATGAACTGGAAAAGTCCAAAAGTGTAGTAAAGAGGACGCAAAAAATCTATTGGTTGTTAGGTTCCTGGTGTCTAGTGGATGATGGTAGGACGGTATTGATCTTTATGGCGTTCCTTGAGGGATATATCGATGCCGTATAAGCTACTGCGATTTACCATCCATAATAATGGTTCTTTCAACTTAAAGTACCTGGTCTTAAGTCTAGCGAAACAACAAAAGTATAGGATAACGTTTTAAACTATGTATTAGTGTGTACACGAGGAGAAAGCGGAACTTTGAAGTTTATTTTAAATTAATCTTATATATCAGTAATATATTTAATTTTATCAGTATTATTTTAAACTGCATATTAATATTAGGATGGAAAAGGTATCAGCATAAACAAAATTTTCATTTTCAATAAATAATCAATCCTTTTTTTAATTACATACATTTATAAGAAAGTATTGTAAGTAATGCTTCAATTACTCATTTTGGTAAACAGCTAATCTGTACGCGCTCTCTGTGGGTCGCTAATCTGTACGTGTAACGATTTTTTTTCCCAACCGTGCCAAAAGAAGTTTCACTTCAAAAATTTACTTCATGCTCAGATAAAATGTTGGATTGAAAAAATTTAATTAACCTTATATAAATAATGTAGGAGAATTGTGTACTATATTATAATATGATGTTTATTATGTTATTTAATATTTTTACTGATATAATTAAATTGTTCATAGATAATGATATTTCACAGTTCGCGTTGATCAAACCTTTTAAATAGGTAAAATACATTTAACACGGAAATAACAGGTATAAAGACGAATTTTCAACCCAACGAAATATTTTTTTAACTCAATTCCCAACCGGATTTTCCGATTTAGTTGAATATATTTGTTTACTTGGTTGCATGAATAAATAACTAGCATGAATCACTCTATATAGACTGGTTTAGTGCCAAGATTAAAGAAATTCACTTGTCTTGAAAAATGTGGATTAAATCCAAATTCGTTTAATATCTACTGGTTTTGTATTGTTACTGCTAACAAGTAAATGTAAAGAACTCATATGTATAAAACTCTTCCGTCGGAAGCAACCTTAAGCCGCTTTGTTATTTGACATCAGACCCGTGGTTTGAATTTCTGCTAAATTTAAATAGGTTTTTTTATAAAACACATCTCGAGTATGAAGTCAAATAATTGTAAGGTCACTCATGTTGAAATCATTATGTGTGTATATTGCAAAATGTTTTAATATTTTATGATAATTGGCTTTAACACAATGAGACTTAGGTAAAGAAATATTCTTTTTGCTCAATCCATACCAGATTATAAATCTTCTTTTGTAAAACTTCGGTCTCGTAGATGGACAGCTCGTCCCTATTTCTATAATATATAAATTAAATACTTATATAAGAAACGACTCCGATTTAAATGGTCCTACGATAGCCTACATTTGCATTCATAGCTTGTTGTCTTATAGTCTATTCTTTGGTTGTTATTAGAACACGCTTCTGAGAAATTGAATTTCTTGCTTCATATATGTAAAATTATATCAGCCCTAACTCAATTCGAAGTTTCTCTGAAGCTTGTGCGCACGTCAATGCTATGACGTCAGTACAATATATTTATAACTCCAATAAAATCACTGTTTCAGAAACAAAAGAGCTCATTTTTATTTTACTTATTCAGGACGCATTCTCAATGTTTGGTAAGACTTTTTGCTATTTAGATTCGAAGATTCTGTTATGCTAGAGTATTTTTATAAATAATACGATTTTTTTCATATTTGTATGGTTAATTAATGTTCCCTTTTTGTAACTGGGATCAAATTTGAACAATAAACTATCAGTTACAACATAGGTTATGTCACTACCAAAGTTCGTTACAATAATTAAAGTGGTATCTTTTTCACACGCTTTCCTTAGCTTGGCTTTTATGCATATAATCTTTAGTCGATTTTACACTCGTATCAAAAATCGATGACAATACATTTTTAAGCTATGAACTGTCTTCGGTCATGTCATGTCATTTAGTTCTGAACAGCACTATGAGGATAAAAAACGATTTCATGTTAAGATTGAGAATAACGCCATCTAGGTACAATTTTAAATAAAAAAAAATTAAGTTTTTAAAACTATTATTTATTGCGTGTTATAAAAAAACCGCGGAATAACATTAGCTGCTAGCTTTTTTTCGTTATCTTAAAAAAAATCTTACGAGGCACAACTTCAAAAGCAACCTTCAGCTTTTATGTACACTTCAGATGATCTTTTATTTGATGGTAGCGTGTTAGTGACAGACAGACAATGGATGTGGGATAGCAATCTTTATGACGGGATGCGGGTGTTGTTAATGAACACTATGATTTGGCCTTTGATATTCTTAGTTTCCGTATTTGTGGTAACCGGATGATTGGTGATTTGCACTCCGTTTTTATTTTATTTTTAATTTCAGTGAAAGTGGCAAACTACAAATGTGCTTTACAAAATGAGAGAAGGCGAGAGTGAATCTATTCACTCTCGCCTTCTCTCCTTTTGTATGATTATGGTTATAGCTACCGTTTAATTAACTATCCAAAGCTTGTGCTTATTAAATTACCTTATGTTAAGTGAACGAGTTCTAGATATTTTATTACCAGTAATTAAGTGTACGGTTTTCGTTATAGATATTTTAATATAACATTCTGTAATCTGTATTCATTGAATGCGTAGGTGTCCCATTTAGTCCACCCATTCCTACAAAATAGCCCACTCATTCCTAAAACTAAAACTATTCAACTACGTACTTGTACTCAATCTAAAAATTAAATATAATTTGATTTTTATGTTTACCAAATGGTTATTGCCCGGTTATTATTGACCTAGAAGGACAGCAATGTTATAAATGTATATATATATTCCATTACTCTCCATTGTGACTTTATTTGGCTACAAGAGAGCCTAAACGACTTTATCGATTTTGAGGATTTTGAAGTGTCATTAGACTCTTATTCTTCTCCGGAGTGTCATAGCTAATATAATTATTATAATAATTATCATTACTTAGAACTAAACGAATAGATTCTAATTTAAAGTTAGTCGGGTGAAATAAGCTTAAAATTAAAAAAAAAAACTCGATTGACTAAAAAAGTAAACAAGAGACAGTCGGATTTTTAATTTTTTGATTTTTTTTATCTGGTTTGTGTGTTCTTCTTTTATGTCACATACGGGACAAATTAATGAAGAATAAATTGTTTTGCATGAATGTTTTCTTCTGAAGAAGTGTTGACATTATTATTACGAGCTTTGTTTCGTATAATACTTCTTTGTCGTTTCTATACATATAATAAAAATGTAACTGATTGCTGTCTGTACATGAAAGATATTTGAGTGAAATTATTATTGGGGGCCTTCATATACGCAATATAACCCAAAACAATAATTTTTAGAATTTTTGTTCGTTTGTTTCTGTTTGTCTGTGCGTTTGTTACCGCTAATCTCAGAAACGGCTTAACCGATTTGGGTACGGTTTTCACAAATCTATTGTGGTAAGCTTCACTTAACATTTAGTGTTTGTTTTATCTCAATCGGTTTATAAATAAAAAAGTTATATCAATTTAACTGTTCTACGGCCATATTATGGTGACCCCACATACGGATTAAGTGATGGTAGTATTAAGTAGGTAATATCATTTCGTTTAAGTAAAATTGCAGGGCGGGTGAAACCGCGGAGCACACAGTGTTAAATAAATTTATAACTAGTAGTGATCGTGTTAGTGCCCACAGAAAGCTCACTGCATAGTTACGTAAAAGAAACTTCATGAGATTGACTTGGATTGTCAAAACATAATAATTTTGCGACTCTTATTCCATTTTCTTTCTATTTCTGATTTCTTTATACAAGTTTTCTGTGAGATTACTGCACTCAATAGCATGTCTGTAATACAGTTTCAAAAGCAGTGGCGGATTCCTGGGAAAGAGGGCTTAAGCTCCTTAGCTCAGCTTTTTTAACTTATCTACATATATTGAAAAGAGAGTATAGGATTTTTATTCCTTTTATTTCGAATCAAATCAGTTAGATAGCGAATGAAAATAACTAGACTTATAAGAAAAATAATAGAAATTAACTCATAAATTTGAACTATTTGTCTGCTGGGTTAGTAATATTGGTAAGTAACGGTTGCTAGTCTAGTTTTAAAAAAATAATTCCAGATCCTGACATTTTGCAGCTGACGCCATATTTGTAAACTATCTGTCGCTTCAAAACAATATCTAGGTGTATTAGGCGTTCATCCAATGGCGTGCGAGCCGTCTCGGGCGCGCATGCGTGCGCGAACGGGCGCGGGTCGATACGTGACGTCACGCCGCCAGACCAATGGCGGTCGTCGCTTGCCAATCGATGTGAACGATTCATGTTTCACAATAAAAGCTCTTTTTTCTCTTTGAAATTCAGAGACAAAGCAAGAGTTTATGTTGAGTAATGTACATTTTTTTACTGCTGTAAATTAACAATGTCTTGTTTTAGTTCTTCAGAATTCGTTGTTCTTAAAGGAAAAATACCTCCTCAATAGCATACCACAATTGTTGCATTTTTTTGTGTTAGTACTTACTGGTTATAGATAGACTTGAAGATATGACTTATAATCTGACAGTAATAGTAAGACTTCCTTAGGCAACGAAATTTGTACCCGAATCGAGTATTGCCCGTAATTAACTAACCTAATAATATCGACATATTGAAATAACTTTATTAGACGAATGTAAAATGTACATTGAAATAAAAATATGATGCTTTTTCATTTCTTCTCTTACACAAATAATAAAAACAATGATGTTTTGAAATTATACAATTCCAGACTTCAAGAGACGTTTTATGAATATATTTGATTTCATGAATACATAATGCATTGTATAATTTCAGTTTTGGCCCTTTGATGCCGGGAGAGAAATTGGACTAATCCTCTCAGTAAAATGAGACATAATCTATTCGTGTAACCGTGTCTTTATGAAATGGGAATTAGATTAAAGGGTGAGTGGCGATGGTCTTTGCGGCTTTACAGAAAGTTTCATTAAGATGGATAAGTAAGAGCGATTGCGCTATTTGTACTATCTACGACAACCTACAACTTATAGTGTTTATTAATGTTGTTATTTATAATTATTGGTTTTTACCTATTGTGTCAATATTATTCAAATGCCAATGCATTTGGACAATATTGACCACTTCAATAAGTGGTAAAAGGCTGTATTTAAGTCAGACTATTCAGCTTCCCCTGGGTAACTTCAACAAAGAGATCGCTAGACGCATTCGATTAGGCTCAGCACCATTTGGGAAATTCCGCTCCATCATCACCTCGTAGACACCTCAATGCCTACACACAAAATTCTTTCATCAGTGCCTCCTCCCCGCCATCACGTCCGACGCAGAGACTTGGACTGACGGCGGGGCTGCCCCATAAGTTAAAAAGTCGGCGCAGCGAGCAATGCATCTATGGAGATGAGAGAGTTATAAAAGTCGCCGACTTTTATAACTCTCCAGTTATGCTCGGTTTTTCCTTAGCGATAAATCCGGAATGAAAACATTTGACGGCGGACTAAAGTGAACGAAATAGTTCTTAAAGTCAAAAAAAGTAGGATAAAAAATAAGAATTGATGATGTATGCCTTTGTGAAAATAGACGACTCGCTTTTTATAAGAACCGTAGACCAGTTGAAAATTTTTGCTTCGTATAGAAACTGAAACAAATATCTGCAGTATAAGAAATCAATTTCTTTCCCTTTAGCTGCGATCTGTGGCCCTCTAATATCGGCGGTTCCTACTTCAGTATTTACTAATTTATTGTTAAAATTTATCAGTACAGTTTTACAGCTCGAGTAAGAAGAATAGTTTTGTTGATTTTACTACATTAGGACAAGTACAGAAACAGTAAAGTTTTAAAGTAAAAAACCAGCTGTTAATTTTTAAAAATTACAAAAGTATTAACTTTTCCAGTTCACTCAAGTATTTGTTAATAAGTGGTGTTAACTCGTAGGGCGGCCGGTCGTGAGTAGAGAGCCAGATAGATCCGTTGTCGCCGTCCTTTAGCAGCTTCAGCATGACAACCACAGCGGACTCCACACTATAAAAGTAAAAATTCCCGTTACATCCGAAACTAGATGTTATCTTAAAATTTAATAATACATTAAACTGTGCTTAAAACACGGAACGTTCCTGTTAAACGTGCCGTTTGTTATTTAATTGTGTTCTAAAACTACTAGGTGGCGTTTTTCTCGATCTTAATACGATTTTTTTTATCCTAGTAGTTCTGGTCCGGACTAAAACAAAGTAAAATAATATTGTCATCGGCCGCTTATATAACTGCAAATTTTCAAGTCAATCGGATCTGTACAAGTTAGTGAAAATTACATCTTCATTTTTTAGTTATATATATGTACATATACGTAGACACTTACCAAGCTAATGTATACGTGTTAAAAATGAACCTAAGCGATACTGATACAGGAAATTAAGTTGCAGGAAAAATCCAGAGTTATTAATTGTTAAAAACTTTTAAACAAAAACAAAACCGACTTCAAAAAAACTATATTCAAAAACAACAAATGCAAAATAAAATAATTTTACGCAATTAAAGATAAGAATCAATTCTTAATCATATTTACTTTTGCATCAGCGTCAGCTAAGGAAATACCGATATACCAGGATGCCTTAAGAAAACATTTTACAAACGAACTTTATAGTATACTAGTGACCCGCCCCGGCTTCGCCTGGGTACCACTAAATATGTTGATCCGATCGCTACCAAACACAGCTGACACCGATCAAACTTCCCAATCACAGGTCCAGTGTTGTTTGCCGTGCGTTGGATAGCCCTTCAGGATCGTCAGTATCTTCTCTCTTATATATAGATCACATAACATGTGCATGAAAAGTTACACAGATGAGCAGCATTCCTTTTTTTCTTATTGTAAATGGGAAGTCTATCATATTTAATTAATACAATATAGTTATAAGCATAACAATCACAAGCTCGTTTTTACATGACGCAAATGACGCAAACCAGCAAATTGGCAAACAAAATGTTGGCTGTGCTCGTTTGGAATTATTTCCAAATAGCGTTTTTAGTGTCACGATGATATTGATGTTTTTTGTGATGACTGTAACGTGTCTCATTATCAGTGTTCGTTTGTAATCACGCATTAGATTATTGTTGAAATTTAGAGTTTATTTCTAAACAAATTGATTTATATTTAAATTAAGAAATTTCTAAAATTAATGTCATGAGATCACACTTCCTTTAATTTGAAATCAAATGACATTTTTTTTATATTTTTTTATAACTGTATATTAATCTTTTATAACGATATTATATTGTTTATAAACAGTTTTGAAGTAGATTATGATGTGTTTTTATTCTACGCTAGCATTCTCATAATCTACATATATATATTTCTTGTTTGAAAGCCTTGAAAGACGAAGATTGTGGGTTAAGAATGGGTGAGCTAGTTGTAAAATGAAAAGTATGCTAGTAGAGTTAATGCCGTTGAGATACGATCTTCAAGAAGTATGTTAGGCGTGACGTGCCAGGATTGTGTCAAATGAAAATCCGTGGTCTCTGCCTACCCCTCTGGGTTATATATATATATTACTGTGTTTATTTATTGTGTGGAAAATAACGAAGGAGTGCGTGCGAAGCCGCGGGCAACTGCTAGTGTTTTATAAAAAAAAATTAACTACAAACCTTTGTATATGAACTTGTTCAATGAAATCTGCCAGTTGTTTACTTTGCTTCTTATCAATTACTTTTTGGTCGAGTCCTTGAACTAGCTTAGTAGCAGTGGCTCCCGGGCACAGAGTCATCACTCTTATACCAGTGTTCTCATAGAACGGCGACATCTGAAATTTTAGAACGTCTCTTGTGTTCTTTATTTATGTTTTTGCTCGGTTATTGGTACGATGGCCATAATTTGTATTTCTAAATCTTGAATACAATCTCTGTATCGTTAATGCCATCCACTATATGCTTCCTTCGCTTTTGGTATCTTTTACAAGTAATTTTCATACGATAAACCTTAAAATCACTCATGCAGGTCCGGTTATACACAGAGGCCTTTCTAAATGTTCGTAGTTTTCGCTATCCCCATCCATATTTTGCCAGTTGTTTAACGGAGGTGTCGCTTAACGAAGCGGTAACGTATCTCGTTCTCAATTCTATTGCACGCATATGTATAACGTTTAAAAATTAACGTAACAAAAATTCTATTGCACGCATATGTATAACGTTTAAAAATTAACGTAACAAAAATTTTACTGAACTTTTATAAATTATTTTAATACGTACCGCTAGACTTTGACTGAAATGAAGCACTGCTGCTTTACTTCCACAGTAAATTGGAAAGCTGTTTAATTTAGTTAAACCAGCAGTAGAGGATATGTTAACTATGACCCCGCCTGCGCCGCCTTCGTCTTTCCTCATGTGCTTCACGGCTTTCATTGTGAAAGACACTAGTCCTTGCTGAAATATATCATATTATCTATAATATAAAAATAAGTTGGGTTTTCCTTGTTGACGCTATAACTCCAGAACGCACGAACCGATTTCCACGGTTTTGCATTCGTTGGAAAGGTCTCGGGCTCCTTGTAGTTTATAGCAAAGAAAATTGGAGGAGAAAAGCAGGAAAACCGGAAAAATTATTTTTCACATATAGCGCTATCTCTGAAATTATGTCAATTTAAAGAACAATGTCAAACATTTTTTGATAAAAATGCTATAAAATAGAGTCCTATCATATAGGCTACTATAAATTAGAGTACTAAGTATGTAATATCATTTCGTTTAGGTAAAATTGCAGGGCGGGTGAAACCGCTGGGCACAGCTAGTACTGTATACTTTTTCTACGAATTTTATGACGAGTCAGTCGTATAAAATTTTGGTGATTATATAATTCACACATTTTCAGTACTTTAAGATACACTTAATTAACAAATTGTTGTTTAGTTAAGTATGTTAGAAGCAAATGTTCTGTTAAAATCAAAGGCAAAGCGACTATGCATATACAAAATTTACTTGACATAGAAAACATCTCATAAAGAAACTCCTCATAACGCAAGTCACATGATTAGAAAACATTTTGGACCGTTGTACTTTCTCTCAGCTGCCTCATCGGGTACATTATAGGTTGTATGTGTAAAATAAAGTTTGTAGAAGTAATTCTGTATAAAATGTCATACCCAGTTGACATCGCTGGCTAATCTCCACATCGAATCTAAATCGCTCATGATACCTGCGTTGTTTATCAAAACGTCGAGGCTTTGAAATTCCTTAAGTACAATTTTAAAACAATTATCGATTTCTGTTTCTTTACTGACATCGCATTTAACAAATATAGCTGAATTGTTATATGTTTCATTTAGTTTAGCGACGAAGTTTTGTCCAGCGCTTTCATCAATATCCACTATTGCAACTTTCTGAAACAAATATGATTATAATATTAAATACCTTTAACCAAAACAATGTTCCTTCAACTAAATTCCTGATAAGAAATGTCACTGAGATCAGCTTATTACTTTTACCCTGTATTGCGATTATCCAAGACGCCATCATTAAAATCAGCAAAAGGAAGTAATCCAGCAAGAGCCAGCTTTCAGCTAGTACTTATTATAAAAAAATATATTCCTTAATCAATAAGTAGGAATCGAATTTGATTGGCGTCGCATACTATCAGTGGTCCGAAGAGCCTAGACAAACGTCGATGCAAATTATTATTTCCGAGACTGCGAGATCACCATATTGTTCACGAGGAAAGATATACTGGTTCTTTCGTTCGTTGTTTGGTAGTATTCGACAATCCATGAGCTGCGTTAACAAATATGCGGCATAATGCGTATAACGGATAGTTATAGTCAGTAAACTGGTACCAGTCTTTAGAACCTAAACAACGAAAAGTCTAATGTTTTTGTTTTTTTTATCCCAAATTTATCTTATATATTTGAAGTATTTTAAAGTACATTACCAAATTTCGTTTTAGGTTTCGAAGATACTTTACACTAATATCGTCTCTACAATGTACGATTTAAAAAGTAAATAGCGCAAAATATGAGATATTGGAAACGGTGTCGTTGGGCAATGATGATTTAAGGTTTTTAAATGTCCGTGTGAAATATTGATATTATATAGTACTCAGTATATAATGAAGAAATCCTACAAAAATACCTTTGCGCCTTCTTTTAATAAAGCTTCAGCGTACGCGGCACCTAAGCCGCAAGCGGCGCCGGTGATTAAAATGTTTTTATTTTTCGCGTCCCATTGGGCGGCCATCTTTGTTTCAGTCCGTAACGTTAACACCGGTACACAGCTAAATTAATGACTTGCATTTTTTAATTCAGCCAGTATTTATAGTTAACGGTACGTGTGCTGACGGTACTAAATTTATAGTATAGTATAGACGGTACTAAAGTTATTATATTAGTTATCGTTGTCAGCAAACAGCGTGGTGGACGTTTGATAATCATATTATCATACATTATATGATTACCGCACGTATTTATCACGTAATACATTCTGTGTTATGTATAATGTCAAAAGATAAATATTCCTATATTAAATACATTTCAGCGTAGCCTGTCAT
>JWHW01053445.1:15678-31829 GCA_000931545.1 Papilio glaucus | reverse complement strand
GTCCCGCCAAAACCAAAACGGTGGTACTTTTACGCTTACGTTATTAATGCTCTACGCTGCGTTGGTTTCCTTTCTATCCGTCATGTTAGCACTGGGTTCATCAAATTTATGCAGGCATTTAATGAAACACTCGTAGACAGGCAACGATTAAATCGTATATTATAAAATAAACACACGTACATAAAATAATATCAAGTCCATGACAACCAAAACATGTCAAAGCGAATAATAATCTTAAGCTAATTTTGAATTTAATGTAAAAACTAAAATGTATAAAAACTCCTTCGCCACAGATGGAACAGAAATCGTTACAAAGAGGTTGAAAAGCAACTTCATGCATCACCAAATTTCAGTTTACTTAGAGTAAATGTGGAGGTGGGAAGTATTCCTCCTCAGCCATCCTTTTGGCTGGCTAAGCAAGAAGAAGTATTAGGCACATTCTCTCATGGATTGCTGTTACAGAGAAAGGCACAGGCAGAGGGATTAAATGTCATTATTTAAAAAAATATCCAAATGCAGCAGAAGAATTGCGATTGTTACTGTCGAAAGACTCAAAACTTAAAACAATTACTGATAATCTTCTTCAGTATGTGTGTGCCCATCGAACCGAATTGATTGAAATGAGAAGAAAATGTTACACAGTATCTAGCCTTCAGACTCATCTTTTCGACGCAAACCAACTTAACAGTCTTATACGGCATAATGGTGGCTTAGCACAAGTTCTTTCAACCCATAGAATTTTAGCCAAGAGAAATAAGTTCAGGCAAGCCCTTCGTAAACCCCTGCTGCCACCCGCTTCAAAGGAAAAACGGAGGACTTGGCGCTCACGACACTCATTGTCACGCAATACTTCTTCGAGACAACCTTCCAACAGGCACCCACCAGGAAATTCAAAATTTACACGTAGGCAACGCAATAACTCCGGGAAGGACAAGAAGTTCCAAAAAGATTGTAGATTTTGACAATTGTCGTGCGGCTTAGCAACTAAGAGCCCCAAATAGTGTAATAAAATAATTTCAGGATATACCTATACAATACCGTTTGTGAAAAAACCGCCATCCATTCCCCTTCACGAGAACTAAGGAAGATTCGAGATAAAAACTTATCTATCAATGACGATAGACTTAAGTATCTTCTTGCTGCAGTAATAGTATTGTTTCGGCTGTTCCTTATTCCAAAAACGAATGGGAATCCGAGACAAATTTTCGATCTCGTTCTTATATATTAAATGTAAGCCAAAAACTGATCAATCGTTCTCTGTCTCTCCCGCAAAGCAGAAAAACAAAATTTAGAAAACTGGAAGATAGAAGGTGGAGTAACTTAGTTAAAGACTTAGATCCTAACGATTTGGAATTGGTGAAGTCTGCCTGACGAAGCTCTACCTGGCGTACTTACCAGTCAGCCTGGTGCAGGCAAAATGGGATAATACCTAGTAGTCCTCGACCCCAGCAGTAAGCGACTTATCTAGGCTACCTTTGTCGTGTCAGAAAGATGGCAGCTGCGATGATTTTGGTTCACAAATCGGCTATAGTAACTTTAGTCGATCATACTCAAGAAAAAAGGTTAGACGATCATTTTCTTATTTCGGCTATTGTTAAGGCAATTAATTAAAAAAAAAATGCATCGTCGTTTTAAACGTTATGGGTGTTATTCACAGAAATTGTACGTAAAGGATATTAAACAGATATGAAGAGTTGTTAAATGTAACAGTAAAGGTAAATACCAAGTTATACGTGTTGTAATTTCTGTAAATTTAATACTCTTCATAAATGATTAATATTGTTAGCGCTATCTATTGACGTGTGAAATAATTGTCATGGCGTCACCTCACTTCCTTCTTCCCTAATTATCTCTGTACGTACGATGTGATGTGTAATTTAGTTTAATTTAAATATGGAATAAAGTTAATACTAAGAAGAAATGCGATTTTACTTAAGAGTCCATCATTTTAACATGGTAGCAGAGCGTGATTAGATACTAAGAAGTGAATTAACAGAGGAATAGTCAAATCAAGAAAATACCACGTGAAGGGAAGCTCACCCTTTGTGTAACCAGGCAAAAATAGAAGACATCATGATGCCAATCTTAAATTATCAAAGTTGGAAATTGAGGTTAGTAACTTTACTAGAGTACAAAGAGTGCAACGAACCCGCCATTTGTTCAATGTCTGCTAAATATGCAAAGGAAGAAGCGGATTGGAAGAAAATGGATCTAAGAGCAAGGACTATCGTCATGAGCACAATTTCTGATAAGCAATTAGAATTTATAAGTGAATGTAGAACAGCATATGAAATGATAAAGAAGTTTGACAAAATGTATTTAACACAGTTTACTGCTATGCAGATAATATGTAGGTGGAAAATGGAAGAAATTAAATTAAATAATTACAATACTATAGAAGATTTTTTTGTGGATTTTGAGAAAACAACTACTGACTTCAAACTGGTGGAAAGTTATATGAAGCAGAAAAGATGAGATATTTGCTCAGAGCCCTACCCCCAAGTTATAGTTATATTGGAGATTTTATTGATGTCATTCCAGAAGAACAAAGAACAGAAGATTAAAGTCTAAAATAAAAGAGAAAAGTATGAACACTAGTGACATAGAAAACAAGATAAATGTTTGGTTTGCTGTCCAACTTCTTCACGAGACTAAATCCAAAGCGCAGCTGCAGGTACATACTATTTTTTTTCTGGTTATTACCATTCATGCTTACAAGTATGGGAGTAAGATGACCAGTGCAAGAAAAAAGAGTTGCTGGATTGACACCATTCATTTATATGCCCGCCTCTACGATTTTGCACGGATTTTTCATAATTTCGGTAAATGTTTGGTTTGCTGTCCAACTTCTCCACGAGACGAAACCCAAAGCGAAGCTGCAGGTATATACAATTTTTTTCTGAATATTACCATTCATGCTTACATGTATAGGAGTAAGATGACCAGTGCAAGAAAAAACGTACCCATTCACCACCAAATAAATGTACTCATTCTATGTTATTTTATATATAATTACTTAAAAATTATAATCTCTTGTCTCTAGAATCAAGACGTAAACAACTTGAAGTTATGTTACTATATGACCTTTGTCATAACAGATTCAATTGCTTGCCCTTAATAAATAAGATACGTTATAGAGTACCGTCTAGGACGCATTGTCGTAAGCCGTGTCAACTGTTTGCGACAAATTGTTGGCGGACGAATGTCGGAAAACGTTCACCGTTATATCGAATGGTTCATGAGTGTACAACCAAACTTTCAGTAGTGCGGATATTATGGCAATTAGACCGAGTATTTTTAAAAAACAAATCATTAATATACTGAATAGATAGAGAATATTATATGTACGTTTCAATTACATAGAATATTTATGCGTGACACTTGCGTATAATGTCTAATTGTGGTAAATGTTGTTGGTGTCACAGTTAAGCTGTCTTATGTGTATGTGTTTATATTTTAAATTACAGTATATTTCTGTGACACTGTTTGTTTACCCTAATAAAGTGAAAAAAAAAACAAGTTCCTGGACTGACACCATTCATTAATATGCCCGCTTCTACGATTTTTCACGGGTTTTTTCAGAATTTCGGTAAATGTTTCGTTTGCTGTTCAACTTCTCCACGAGACGAAACCCAAAGCGAAGCTGCAGGTACAGTGGGAGAAATTCGCGCTATTCCACTTACAGAAAATTTGGCTTGTTCCTAGCTAAGATGACAAACTTTTTACAACTAACCAATTAGGCAGCAGTAGGATGTGCAAACGATGAGATAATAGTAAAACTAAAAAGCAATCAGTCGTGCCAACCATTGTCTTTGTGTTCCGATGTTAAGTTTTACGACCTCTGCTATTTTTTTGGACTTTTGTGATTTGCCTATTAGTGACTCCTGCTTGTTTCCCGGACTGATCGATCGCCTTACGTTTATCTGTGCTCGAACCCTAGACTTTCTAAGTCTTTAATCCCGCACCATAATGCCGCGTAATCTGCTTGCTGAAGAAAGGCAACAAATCATCGTTTTGCATCGGGAAGGCTTCAACATCTTTCAAATTAGACAAATTAGACACAAAGTAAGTTGTAAAGCCAATGTGTATTTGTTAATACTGGCGCGCTTAGAGAGTGAGGGCTCGCTGCGGGACCGAGAGCGAGACAGGCCGTTGCGTGTCGTGCAGTAGCCACAAATAGATCGGATGCTTCAAGTTTACTCCGTCCTACATCCCTTCACACCAACGACAGGTTTTGCAGAACAATTTAATTGTTCAGTCAGAACTATACGAAATCATCTTCATAGCAACGGTATCCATAATATGATACCAGCGCAAAAACTTGCGCTGACTGAAGAACATCGCACCGCAAGACTACGTTTCGCACTAGAGTTTAGAGATTTCGATTTTTCGAACGGCATATTTTCTGAAGAAAAATGTTTTAAATCTAGTCTACGTGGACGCCAGAATTTATGGCGAGCAAATAATACTAGATATGAACCCCGAAATGTAAGTTCAAATAGTGAGTCGGGCAGAATTGCTGTTAATATGTGGGGATGGATGAGTTCCACTGGGCCCGGGGAGCAAGTTTTTATACCCGGGCGATCCACTGGCCATGTATACCGACAGATTTTAGAAGAGGTAATGATACCAACAGTGCGCACGGTGTATCCAATCGAAGAATGCCCCCAATTCATATTTATCCACTAAACTGTCTGATACAACGTGCGCGAGTCGTCAAGGACTGGTTGGACACCCAAAATGAGGTCAATACGGTTACGTGGCCATCCAAGTCCCCGGAATTTAACCCCATAGAAAACTTGTGGGCGCTCATGGTCCAAAAATGGGACACGAGAAATGAGCGCCGCAAGGAAGAACTAATAACCCACTGCGAGAAAGTATGGGAATCATTTCGGGGGACAGACTTATGCGAAAAATTAGTTAATTCTATGCGAGACAGGTGCGATGCAGTTATAGCCGCAAATGGACAAAATATTAGAAATATACGATTGTATTGCAATATTTCTATTTTATTTGTATATTTGATTATTCCTAATCTAATGTAATTAAATAAAATTTAACATAATTCCTTATGTTAAAATTTATTTAAAAATTAATATTAAGAACGTAAAATAAAACTTCTAAAATAGGGGATGAAGTTTGTATGAAGAAATATATTTCCCTCAGCAGAACTACTTGAACACACACTTGTTTTTCTGGCTACCCGTGCCCGAATCAGGGGCGGGCCGTTAGCGTTATCATAAAAAATTACATGGTGGAATATTTAACTGCAAATACTAAATGAATAGAAATAGAAACACTAAATATTGGAACATTCCATTATTTTCTAATAGAAGCAAAACAACATTAAAAGATTATTTTCAATAATCTTAAGTAAATAAAGGAAGAGTTGTGTTATTCTTGTGTTATTATATATTTTCCGTAATATTTATTTTACTTCTAGTGTTTTATGCCGTTCAGCATTACAAAAAAAAATTGCAATATAAAATAATAGCTACCGCTACGACACGCTTTGCCATCGTCCCTTCCGTCCGCCGACGAATTCATTATTTCTAAATACTCTGTTGTTACAATACGGGCCGACCCTCTTTTGTACAAACACATTTAAAAGTGGCGTCCTATTGGTTATTGTTTCCACGTCATCCTCTCAAGGCGTACGAAACATTCAAACGATTATCACTCTTAAGGTGGAATACCGCGGCCTTCCCCGACTGTACATACAATTTTTTTCTGGATTTTACCATTCACGCTTACAAGTATGGCTTAAAAAACGAGTTGCTGGACTGACGCCATTCATTTATATGCCCGCTTCTACGATTTTGCACGCATTTTCTTAGAATTTCGGTAATTGTTTAGTTTGCTGTCCAACTTCTCCACGAGACGAAATTTTAGGTTTAAGCCTTAAACAGTATTTGGGTTCAGATCCCGGTGCGGGGCAGCATTTTTTTCATTTTAGACGAAAACAAAGAAGATGATAAAGATATAGCTATTCGATTAGCTCAATTGATCCACTTCGAACTCCAACATCAGGAACGAATAAAAGAACAAGACAATGACCAGCAAATCTTTTATAGGGGACTTTATCATTTTTCGAGAAGGGTAGTTCTGAAGATTAAAAAGATGTCATCGGACAAAACTGAAGTCTATGCAAAAATAATGCAGAAAAGGCAATTAAAGATATTTTGATTGAATCACAGCTTGGCAAATTAACAAAAAAAACTCCGTAACTTAATGAGCATGACGTAAAATTGCATCCACCGACATAATTGGCTCTTCTTATCGACTTGATGGTTTTTGTACAGTCCATCTCTGTAACTTGCCCTTGCGTCATATCTGAAAGCCTTATTTTATTCCGTCGCCACTCCGTATAAAAATATTCAAGATTTTCCACGAGATGTAGAATGTCACAAGAAAATAACTATAATAGTATAACTTCTAATAACTATAATAATATAACTTCTTATTAAAATTGAAGCCGTCGTATGCGTAGGTACATACATGCCGAGTATACGTCAAAAGAAGACTTTTATCGATTCTTTCAATCCTTCAAATAGGTGATTTGTTCTATTTGAATATATTAATAATACCTATTTTTCGTTCTTACTTCTAAGGAAGAATCTGAGTGCCCTAGTCAGGGGTCCTTGCACGCGAATGATTTACCAGAGTTGAAAGTATTTCTATTTACCGAAGCTGATACAGAAATATATAAACTTTAAACTTTCGTGGTTTTTACTTATAAAAGGTTTGTAAGAAACGGGATTCTTCATTCAGTCAGCCCATGACCATGGCGCATGCAACTGTGCCGAAATATCGGGAGCTCAAAAAGGCTAATCGTGGTAAGAATCCCGTTTCTTACAAACCTTTTATAAGAAATATATAACTTTGTTCACTTATAGAATTGGAGAGATATTCTCGTTACGATAAATTAAAAAGGTTTGTAGCTTATGTATTAATATTTATAAATAATTGTCATAAAAAAGCTGTAAATTCTGGTGCAATTGAATCTGAGGAACCGGAGAGTTCTTTAATGTTGCTTCTAAAACATTCTCAAATAGAATCATTCGCTAATGACATTTATCGTATTAAAAACAATAAAAATTTGCACCGTAAATCCAAGATACTACCGTTGGATCCTTTTATAGGCACGCAAGGAATCCTACGAATAGGCGGTAGGTTACAGAATTCTAATTTTAATTTTAATAAAAAATATCCTATCCATCCTATTTTATTGGACGGCAAGCATCCATTTTCTAAGATACTCATGAAACATGACCATATTCGGTTACTTCATGCAGGTCCACAGTTATTGTTGGCTGCTGTACGTGAGGAGTTTTGGCCTATCGGCGGCAGAAACTTAACTCGCAGCGGGACCAGTTGGGGATTTGGTTGTCGTGAAGGAAGATAATTTATGAAAACGTCTTTCAACGAGAGCAGTATGTACGCGCACAAGAAAGCGCGATGACGTCGCGGCGGCCTGCGCCGTCGCCGCCTCCGCCGCCACCCGACGTGCGGCGGCCCCGCACCAGTCGACTTAAGAGCAAGACGCACGTACTTTGTTATAAAAATTTTTGTTTTGCTGTATCTATCACAAATAAATATTTGTTTTGCTGTATTCATCGCAAACAACTTAATTACTCATCATAAACCTCTTGAGATTATATTCGGTCCTAAGTCCAAACCTTGTGCACGGATTGAGCATTGGATACTGAGACTCCAATCCTATAAATTAAATGTAATTTATCGTCCTCGTATCGTATCGACCAGACGGCAACGCTAATGTTAGCTTCGCTCTCTGACAGTACAATAAAGCAATATAATACTTCGCTAAAATTGTGGTGGCAATTTTGTATTGATAATAGCATTGATGTCTATAATCCACCGTTAAGTTTTGTACTTACTTTCTTAACAACACAGTTCAATACTGGTTGTGCGTATGGTAGCCTAAATTCACACCGTTATGCTATGCTATATCTTCCCTAGTAGGAAACCACATAGGTTCAGATGACAGCGTAAAGCGTCTTCTAAAGGGCGCATACAAATTGCGGCCCACTAGGCCTAGGTACTCCAGTACATGGAACCCACAATTAGTGTTAGATCTTGTATCTGCATGGTTTCCCAATAACAAGCTATCACTCGAAAAAATAACCAAAAAACTTATCTTATTAGCAATTTGTACTGCCCATAGAGTGCAAACCCTTTCCTTAATTAAACTTGAAAACATAGTATTTTCAGATAGGGGTATTAGAATTAATATATCAGATATTATAAAAACGTCTGCAGCCGGTAGAGACCAGCCAGTTCTCTTTTTGCCATTCTTTCGGGAAAATATTACCATTTGCCCAGCTACGGTGCTCTCAGACTATATCTCTTTAACTAGAAATGTTAGATCTGCAGGGACAGGGCGTCTGCTATTGACATACAAACGGCCCCACAAGCCCGCCACCACTCAGTCAATCAGTAGATGGGTGAAGCAGGTACTGTCAGAGAGCGGCGTAGATACCGGCGCGTTCACAGCGCACAGCACGCGCCACGCGTCCACCTCGGCCGCGAGCTCCGCCGGCCTCAACATAGAGATTATCCGTAAGACCGCCGGCTGGGCTAACTCGTCTAACTCCTTCGCCCGTTTCTACAACAGGCCGATCATGGACGAAGCTGAATTCGCTCGATCCGTCTGCTTATCGTCAAGGCCTCAGTAAATTACTAAATAAACCAATTATTAAATAAACCAATATTTTGTATGGTTATTTGTTTTTATTTCAAAACTTTCTGCTCTTAATATCTACGTTGTATATATCTGAAGAATGAAGCGAGGAAATATAATATGTGATCAAACGAACTTACCTGAAGTGAAGTTCGATCATTATTATATGAGTCGCTTCATTCGAAGATATAATCACCCTCCCTAACATTGCCCAAAAATGAAAGTTTTGTAGATCTTTAAAAGATGAGCAATGATATGACGGCACCTGGCGGGGTGGAGTGGGGCGACAACTAGTTCGCTTTACGTGGATTTGTCGTTTAAAAACTCTACAATTTGTGCGAAGTTACCAGGTAAATAGAAGGACTACGTTGTATATCTTCGAATGAAGCGACTCATATAATAATGATCGAACTTCACTTCAGGTAAGTTCGTTTGATCACATATCATCCGTAAATTAATCTTAATCTGTTTTATGATTTTAAAGTGTATTGATGAATCGTTACTAAATGTTTTCCTATTTTAATACGACAACTGAACGAACGTCCAGCTCCGTTGGATTGGTCTGTAGAGTGAACGTATTAATATGAAAAACAACCATGGAGATGGGTCATTCGTTGATTAGTCGTCGAAAGGGATAACATCAACTAAAAAGCACTCTAAGGAGATACATAGGTATCGGCAATTGATGTAATTATTTTAAATCGGATTAATGATCGATGTTATGGAGTGAGTGAGGAAATAAATAATTGCAAGGATATTGTTGTTTGAACTTTTGGCCATCCCCAAAATTATATTCATACCATTTTCGTACATGCATTGCAAATTGTTATTTTTTACTTATGAACATTAGTTTACAATATAATAATTATTACGTTGAACGCATTCATCATTTCGCTTCGAACACCCTGCTTCCTGCTCAACAAAAATACATGTGGGAGTTGACCCCGGCTCCCACAATATCAACTGATTCATCCGCTAAATTGCGGCTTTGAATTAACAATAAAGAACAATTTTGAAATCGTTGCGTTTTCGGGCATCAATAGATCTCTTTTTGCTCCTTTACGGTCGGTTTCTATATTCCATCTGTATATTGTCATATAAGTTGTTTTTTTCAATCCAGATTTTAAATGATCTGTCGATCAATCCCAAATCAGCATTTCCATACGGCAATCTTAGATCTCAAAATTCACAGAAAGAGGCAAAAAAAAGGATCGGTCATAAATCTGCACCCTCTTCGAAGTTTCGTTTTACAAACTATTAATAAATGAATGTTATGTTTGACGTGGTTATTGCAACAGTTAAACATTTACGGTCTTATTCATAAAAAAAGCTTATGAAACGTTTATAACGGCCATTAATTAAAATGCTCGATAGGCATAAATAACGTTCGATAAAATTGCTTATTCATAACAGTTCTACAAACCTTCTATAACTAACAATCGTCTATAAGCAAAAATGTTGCCATTACTACGAAGTTGGCAAACAAGTTTGACGAACATATTGAATCGACCATAGATAATATGTACAGATTGTCGCAATTACGTCTGTTCATAGACAATATGACGGCTTAAAACCATATTTTGCTGTCTACGCCAGGTACCTATACCTACGGAACGTCAAGTCTATAGTGTTTTCAAGTCGTATTTGTATTTATTTTTCGTAGTAAAGTAGTTTTTTTACCTACTACAGCTACAAATTCCATTAGTCAAGTGCCATCGAACGAGGATTTTTAAGTTAGTTAAGTACCCGTCGACCTTTTCCCGTGCAAACCATCTGAAACATTTTTTGTATCCACATTCCACACTCCTGCCCCGCATCCAAGTTATAAAAATATGTTACTGTTCGCAATAATTTATTCCATTGACGAGAGCAAGCGGAACCACACTCTGCACAACCCTGCGTTACCTATTTGAAAATGCCATTGAAATCGATCTCGACTGTTAAAAGGCAGAGAAGTGAACACTGGTTGGAGGAAGATAAAGTTAGTAGTGATACACCTAAAATTGGACCAAGGTAAGGAAACATTCTTAGACTTCCTAAACTAACGCTTGCTTATGCTTCTATTTATTAGATGATATTGAAAGAATTGATAAGGGAGGCGGTTTCAATAATAGAAAATAAAAACACAGACGCAAACTCAAACGCGAAAAAGGTGGAGACTTGGAACAATTTACGTACAAGGTAGGTGTACCAAATTCGATATATTTTGAATACATTAAATGAGGTATTTTATGTAAATAGTTTATAACTCAGCATTGTGTTCAGTTTCAATGGAAGTAAATGGATGTGTAAACAAACAGAACTGCCGTTATTGGTCACCTAAAGGACGGAACCCCGATTGAAACATCAGCAGCCACTTCACAGTCCCAAAGTGACGGTGTGGTGGTGTGAATTGTCAAGCAGAGGAATAATCGGACCCTATTTTTTTGAAAATCGTCAAGGACAACCCATTACTGTGACCGGTGTTTCTTATCGGCGCATGATTACAGATTTTTTTCTTCCAACATTAAGACAACATCCTGCCTATAGTTCACAGACATGGTTTCAGCAAGACGGCGCCACTCCTCACACTGCTAGAGAGACCATGGCACTTCTTGGTGATTTGTTTCCAAACAAATTAATAAGCCGTTTTGCTGACATTCCCTGGCCACCCAGGTCGCCGGATCTCACCCCTATGGACTTTTTTCTTTGGGGGTACCTCAAAAGTAAAGTTTATGAAACCGCCCCACCAACCATCTCAGCATTGAAAGAAAATATCGTTCGCGAGGTTAATGCCATCCCTCCGTCCCTTCTCCAGCGAGTGGCGCGGAACACTGAAGCCAGATTACAAGAGTGTGTTCGACGTGACGGTCAACATTTAGATGAAATCATTTTTAAGAAATAAAACCCGCACTTCCCTTCTTTGTTATTGTCTTTGAAATAAAAAAATACATTTTTTAGTTTTTTTTATTATTTAATTTTGAAATCCTAATTCTGCCACCGGACACCCTTTAGAGTCCGCGCCACGAAAGAAGTCCCACGGCAAAATTGGGAACTAAAGTGACAGCTCTGCCATGTTGTAGTTGTTTGGTGTTCGCTGTGGTTGTTTACGTTCAAAGCTTTTCATTATATTTTTTTGTTTAAACTGTCGTTTACGATGCCTAAAGTAGTGAAAAGTGGAGGCCAGGAAATGATTCTCAAGATGAAAGAGTTTTGTGAAGCAGAAAAGATGAATAAGGACGTTTTGATCCCGTTAAAAAATGTTCGAGCACGAGTTGCTGCCATGACATGTATTTAATGGGGTTGCCCACTTTTTATACTTTCCCTATTAGAATGGAATATATATTCCATATACATATATATTTAATTCGTGATGTATTTTTTATTTTAATATAACGCTTAGGTAAAATGAATTAAGGGCATAAAGCACTTTAAAATGTTCAATTTTATATTTCAGGTGTTTCTGAAAAAACCATTACCAGAATCACAAAGGAAGGAATAGTTGCAGCAATGCACGGTAAGGAATAGTGCACATGCACAAAAATTGTGACTCCTGGAAAAAGCCGACCACATTCCAAAATAAATAATTTGGATGAATTTTACTTGAATTTAGTCAAAAAAGAATTGCCTACGGTAAATAAATTGAGACTTGAATTAGAAAAAGATATAAATTTTCGAGGAAGTAACACAACTACGAAGAATTTTAAAAACGATTGGATTCCAAATTAAACGTTGCCAGTCCAAACGGAAAGTTTTAATGGAGCGTTATGATATAATTGCTTGGCGCGCACGATACATAGGGAGGATGTGGAAGAATAGATTGGTGGATAAACGACCTGTAGTGTTTTTGGATGAAGCATATATTCATCCTACATATCATGCAAATAAGTGTTGGCAAAGTGATGAAGAACAAGGAGTATTAGTATCTGACTCTGTTGGAAGTCGGTGGATAATTGGGAATGCTGGTTCTGAAAATGGTTTTGTTGAGAACGCATTACTTATTTTTAAGTCCCAATCTAAATCTTCCGATTATCACGATGATATGAACACCACAAATTTCCTGAAGTGGATGACTGAAAAGGTTGTACCCAATTTACCTGAAAATTGTCTTGTAGTCATGGATAACGCTCCATACATACATACATATATACATACGCACTGCACACAAATTAATAAAGCGCCAACCATGGCTAGTTTAAAATCCCAAATGCAGGAGGCCTGGCCTTTCGAGGAGACCTGGATAAAGCCTGTTCTATACAACTTATCAATATAAAGGACCACCAGTCTATGCGATTGACGAGTTGCTTAAAGAGCATAATCACGAGATAATTAAATTACCACCTTACCATTGTGTGCTAAACCCAATTGAAAAAATTTGGGGCCTAGTGAAAAGAAGACTTGCCGAAAAAAATGTTGCTCAAGATTCAAAGGAGATTGTCACATTAACAGAAGCTGCTTTTGCAAGCATTACGACTGACGATTGGAAGGCTCAGTGTAAGCATGTGGAGCATGTTGAAGATGAGTATTTTAAAAACGACGGATTAATAGATATATTTATGGAGGAAAGGTTTATTATATCAACCGCGAGTGATAGTGATACTGATTCTGATCACTTCAGTTGTTAAGAGGATGACAGTGATTGTTCTATGAGCGGTATTACCCCATTTGAAGAACACAGCTATTTTTATAAAATCTAGATTATTAAAAAAAATAAAAATCTATTAACATACATATTTTTTTACTTCTTCTTTCGTTTATTTCATTTAAATGCACAGGTATACATTTAGGCAGACTTATCGGCTATGGATGTCATCAGTGTCACTATTTGTTATTTATCTTGTACATAGCGTCTGGGGCAAAATAAATAGGCCAAATCAGAAAACATTTCTGGCAACATCGTGGACTGCGGTTGCAACGCCATGTCTGCGGGACTTCTTTCGTGGCGCGTACTATATTTCAATTCTTATGGGCAATGAAGAGTCTTTGGATGACATGAAGCTTGACAATGTCAAAGCAACTAGTGCTCCAATGATACCCAATCAGCTAGCTAATGAAAAGAAGGGGTAATGAAATTTTTAATAATTACTTGTTATCTAATATTTTTAACACCGATAGGCAAATGTGTCATATCTATGTTTTTATTCAACAGGTACAGGTATCAAAAGGAAGCTAATGCAAGATGATGGAAGCCGGGCTAGGAATACAGCCATTGCTGACTATTTTAGTTTAAAAAAATATTTTAGAGAGAGTTACATTGCCGTAACCCATCAAAAGGAATCAATAACAGGAAACACAGACGATAAGGGCAATAAGGAAACTCATTGTCCCTGAGGGCGTCGTGTTTGAAGAAACAAACATCTCTATTAGTCTAAGTAGAGGATAAGCTTTGTTGTACATTAGTATATAAGACGTAATGTAATCAAAAATAAAACAGTTCTCTCTGCACATTCATATGGGACAGTAGTCCCAGAGTTTTATTTTTTAAAAACTCTTTCACCCGATCTCTCAACATAACTGGCGCAAGCCCCAAACCAAATGTCGCGTTATCCAAATAATACAAGTAAACCTACATTCACTCAAAAACAATTGTAACGAATTAACTTCCAGTCAGATTTAGATATTGATGAGTATGAAGTAAATCAAAATGAAGAAAATGTAATGCAATGGAAAATACTCAACAGTATGATGAATCTGATCTTATATCGCCGGAAATTGTAAAAAAACTAAAATGTGAAACTAAGCATGAACCTCATCTGATAAAATCAGCTTATGGTATCACACAACATGACTTAATGGCATCCATAAAACTCCCACCTTTATTTCATTGCAATAGAATACATAAATTTTTGTTATTTAACTTCGACAGTGATTTTAAAGGATTATTAGGAATAGATCTGTTAGCTCCATTAGAATGTGAAAATGACATGAAAAAAATGTTACTAAAAACAGAATCTTGTGAAATCCCAATTAAAAATGATATAAAGTCAACTCAAACAATAGAACCAAATTCCGAAAAGATATTTGAATTACTTTGTGATCATGCGGAAGGAGAATACTTTTTGTAAGAACAAAAATGTAAAGAACTAATATTGCCCTCATCATTTATAAAGGTAAATCAAGGATCTTTCATGACTTCAGTGATTAACACAAGTAGTGAAAAAATTGATTTTAGAAAATTATTAAAAATTAAATTAACACCTTTAGTAACCGAACCAGAATTAGTTCAATTAAACCACTTTCATAATAACAACATAAGTAAAAATGAGATAAATAATATACTAAAACAAAATTTACACAGGCTCAGAACCGACCACATGAATGACGCAGAAAAACGTCATATAAAACAGTTATGTCACAATTACAGAGATATATTCCATTCCGAAAACGTCCCTCTAACCTTTACTCATCAAATATTACACAACCTAAGGACTACTAACTACTAACGGGCAATACCCCTATTAGTGTCAGAAATTACAGACAAGCACCCAAACAAAGGGAAGAAATACAAAAACAAATACGAGTAGATAACCTTTTAAAACAAAATATTATTAGGGAAAGCATATCTCCAGGGTCATGCCCCGTTCATATTGTTCCAAAAAAGGCTGACGCCTCAGGAAAAGTCAAATGGCGTTTAGTCATAGATTGCAGAAAACTAAATGAAAAAACCATCTCAGACAAATATCCATTGCCAAATATAAACGACATTTTAGATAGATTAGGACGTGCCCAATATTTTAGCACCATAGACTTAGCGTCCGGATACCACCAAATTGAAATGGATCCCAAAGATATAGAAAAAACAGCATTCTCCACTGAAAGAGGACACTACTAATTCCTTCGTATCCCCATCAGTCTGAAAAACACCCCAAGCACCTTGCAATCCCGGCTAAGGCAATCTACTGGCACATGCGTTAGTGGTCAAACCATTCGGAATCGACTCCACGAGGACGGGCAACATTCTAGGATGCGTGTTATTCGTTTAAAATTAACAAGGGCTCACCGGGCAACACGTTTGAGGTTTGCGCGTGAGCATTTGGACTGGACGATGGACAATTGGATGACAGTACTCTTTTCAGACGAGTGTAAAGTTCAGTTTTTTAGCGATGACAGACGTGTACGTGTGTGGAGAAGAGAAGGAGAACGTTTTACTGAACCATGCATGCCCCGTTTTGGGGGCCCGAGTGTGATGATATGGGGCGGTATAAGCTTGTTAGGCAAAACAGAGCTGGTGATCTTGAACGAAGGGACGGTCACTGCAGCCAGTTACGTCGAGCAAGTAATCCGACCTTATGACATAAGGTCGGATTACTTGCCTTTACCCATATTCACAAAGAGTAGGTGATAATTTTGTGTTTATGCAAGACAACGCTCGTGCGCTACAGCTAGGGTCACTCAGAGGGCACTTTCTGATGCCAATATCTCGGTTTTACCTTGGCCAGCAATGAGTCCCGATCTCAACCCGATTGAGCAT
>JWHW01053385.1:51027-62217 GCA_000931545.1 Papilio glaucus | reverse complement strand
TAAGTTACTATGTAGTAACTTAAATCTGGTATAAATGTTTATACCAGATTTAAGTTTAATGAATCTAAGTGATGCAAGTAACTTATTTTGTTATATCGAAACAACGTAAAGAAACTTGTATGTATTTTTACAAAGCCATGTTACATTTACTGCCGTGCAAAATAGATCGTTATTATTATTTGAGGAATTTTCCTTTATCTATTTATTTGTAAAGAACCATTCACACCAACATCGCCAGAGTTACAACTACTGTACATCATTTATTATTTTCATATATTTTTTTAATCGGATTAAGTACTTGAAGTGAAGTTTTGAGAGTGCAGCCTTAGCCGTCTGCTGAGAAACTGCACGGAACAAGTTAAGAGTGGAAAAACTTTGATTGCTCTTCAAAAGTGTTCTTTAAAAAACGTGGCTTTATTTTTAAAGACTCTAGGATGACTAGGTTATAACAGAGAACTTATATCGATCAGATTAGTGACACTAAAGAAGGGAGATAAGAGGAGTGCCCGTAACCGACGAGCGGGTGATGTAGACGAAGCGAGAGAGGAGTGGCAGGTTTACGCCAAATGGAAATCCATGATCTCTGCCTACCCCTTGGGTTACGGGCGTGAGTGTCTATATTTTGCATCTGGCATTACGCAGGGCAAGTATATCTTTAGATTCTTAAAATAATGGGACGATTTTTTTTTCTTTACCGTACTTTCTAATATTTGTAGTTGCAAACCGCATCTACGTCAATCGTTATATCTATCCAGATACAGGGGTTATATCAAAATTATCTGCGTATTCATTAAGTTTAAGGAAATCTAAAATTAAACTCAATGTCATATAAATTTAAAGTACTAATTCGTATAACTTATACTATCTCTACCATTAAGTAACGCAGATTAATACAATAGTAAATCATTGTAATGCATGTCCCTTATCAGAGACGGCCAAATATTAACGTGGTAAAATTAAAGCTATCCATTTACTTAATCAGCCAAACTATGATAACAATACTTTCGCATGTGATACAGGAACAGTTTGAGCGCTGTGGCCCGCGCTTGATGTTAAATCAAATGTATTTCTCGGTCGGAATATTCGAATAAAGTTAGAGATCAGTTACACAGTGTATTAATGTTATACTGAAAGTTAAATAACAGCAATATATCAAAGAGTTAAAGTGTTGTTTGAGTGAACGGGGTTTAAGCAAAATGTTTACGTGGATCCTTATCGCGATACTCTTCGTGCTGGCCTTCGCGTGGTCCATGGACTTAGGTAAGGACGACAAAATAATAAGTACTAATTATCAAAATGTTTAATACATATGTACATAAAGTTTATTTTATTAATAAATAATTAGTAATTAGAGAACTGTTCAGTACTAAGATAAACAGTTAATTTTGCCTGTGGTATCATGTTGCATTAGTGTGCAAATTTACAATTTTGATAAAAATATTAATAAAAACAAAATTCGTTTGTTTTGATAACAACGTGAATAAAAACTATGGATTCCATTTTACGTTGATAAAAGATATTCTTTAAATTTGATTCACAATTTATTGTTTCTGAAAGGCTCATCAACGGAAAAATAACCAATCTGTCTAACGTTCAATCAAATATCATTAGGCTGAGTTCACATGATCAGTTAGTTAATTAGTTCGTGTACGTTTCTTTGCAGTATGAACGTCGTGTGAACGGTTCTAAGTACATTGTACAACTATTTATTTTAGAAACTGAAATTGATTTGACATGCCGGTTAACTTGACATCATTTTTTGGCGTTAGTGAGTGATTTTGACAACTGTTTAGGATCTAACACGTACCTAATGCCACTGCATTTTGATACGTGCTCGGATGAAGTTTTAACGAACACAGAAACAAAATACACTCGAATAATTTAAAGATTAACATCTGTTCGTTACACAAACATTTCGCCTCGGTCTCTAATTGTATTACGGCTGCTATCGGCTCATTAAGCGAGCGATGACTAAATAATGATTGTTCTACACGAAATTTACAAAGAAATTGAAGCGAAAAAACAGCTCGAGCTATCGTAAGATGGACCCAGAATAATAAGAGCTAATGATATAATTGAAGCTGCGGTTGTTCGTAGTCTCGAGTCTGTTCTTGAACTGCGATAGTATCGTCTACTGTTTATTATTTCATGGCTATATATTCTATAAAAAAAATATATTTTAAAAGTAAACACTGTTATTAAGTCATTTACTTAATTATCTACATCATTTTGTCATAACCCTGGGAACCCCAATTGGGATCGTCAAAATTGATGATATATGTGTATTGTACTTCTTAGGTTCTATTTAAATATATTTAACTAGTGATCCGCCCCGGCTTCGCCCGGGTAGCACTATGTTGATCCGATCGCTATCAAACTAGCCTAGGCAAAATTCCGCTAGGCCTGTAAGTTTTCCTGAAAATTTCAACGAAATCAGTCAAGCCATTTCGGAGTATATAGGGAACTAATACATACGCACATCGCCTTTTATATACATAAAGAATAAAGTATAGTCCCTAGGTTGTATGTGAATGTGTTTTCTGTAAAATATTCATAGTCATGAACTATTTTGTATCCCTAAACTATTTGTATACGAGAGTACCTTAATGCGGGGATTTCCCGTAAGCCTATTGTAGGAAATGTGTTTAAACGTCGTGACCTCGGCCACGATTCTAACTTCGAAACCTCGATACAATGGCAGATCAAGCTTTATGGGTAGCACAACACAATGGTGCGGTCTAATGACACCAGCTCGAGTGCGCTGGTGCGCGACGCGCCGGGAGCATCCATTGGCCGCGGACATCGGGCTTCGTGCGTCATCGTTAAGTGAACAGTCGTGGTCAGTCGGATCACGTTTTTATAGCACTATTATCTGTTTATATTCAATGTAAAGGACGTCAGAATTAGTTTTCATCGTGTCAACTTTTCGTGTTTGCGATCATAACAAACAACAGTATAACCACAGCTGACAATCATTAGTCGCATATCACTCGATGCTTTAACTCCTCCATTTAATAAGGCCAAATGCCATGCCAATATGCCAAATGTATAAATCGCGTTCACTTAAACATCCTATGAATCTAAATCCATTGTAGGTAAGTATTATTGACCGGTTTTACGTCTTTATTTATTCAACAACTAAGAAATTAGTCAAACAGTGTCGACAGCAGACATTAGGGGATTCCCCTATGTCAGTACCAGTGAGTGAAATTTCCATATTATACATTTGCAATTGGCTTATCATATATATTTGAATGTTATTAGTCGTGTTTAAGCATTTTTCTTATGAATGCATGCAAATTGTAGTTGATTGATATATTTAAAATCTGGCAATGGATTTCCTAAATCTCATACATTATAAAATGTCATATTATAAATGCGAATTTGAGTTGGTTTGTTTGTCACGCTTCAACTTCTTAACAAATCTACCGATCATCATGAAAATTTGCACACACAAGGTCAGGGATACAGGAAAGGACATGAGGTACTTTTATCGCGAAAATAAAACTGTTCCCGAGAGATAGAAAAATACATACAATCTACATTTTGTAATATCGGTTACCATGGTCATGTTATATGTTTTGAATCGCAACTTTAGATATATGTTATCTGTAATTCTAAGTTATTACACCTGAAATCTTAAGTACAATATTTTCCAGCGTGGAAAATACGAAAGGAATGGGTGCGAAGCGGCGGACGACAGCCAGTACGTTGTACGTTGGCTTGATCGATTATTGGGCGTTGAGTTTACCGTTCGTAACTTAGTTTGTTTAAGATTAATTGTTTGCGACAGATTTGTTACCAATATCTCTTATGTTTCGGTAAGTAATACTTTGAATGAGTAATATCTTTGTTTGTACATTATCTGCATTGACGTTTAAGATAAGCGACGAGTCCCCGTAATGAAGTCGACAAGCGCTACTCGATGAGATTTATCGTTATCTTACATAATTACTTCAGTCCACTCCTCTTCAGTTGTTTACATGAGACACAATCGATGACAATATGAAAAAAAAAACCAGTTCACTTACGCCACACCAAACTCTTGACCCACATACCCAAGTACAGTTGTCATTGAGAGCTTGACATTTTGTTGTTAAGAACAAAGCAAATCGTCTTGAAGATGCAAATGAAAATTATGAAATTGTCTTGCATATGGATAAGGTGCCCATTAGACACCTTAGACCTTAGTTCTGAACTACAATTTAACTAACAATACGTCTTCCTGAACTTGATCACCTAACATCAGGTGTGTTTTAGCCGGTTAGCACAGTGATGAGGATTTATGTACTATCGAATGAGCGTCAGGCCTCGTGTTTTAAAGCAAGCAATTCTTTTATATTACGTTAATTCAAATCAAATCGCTTCTTGGATCGCGACTATCCAAGAAGCGATTTGATTTGAATGAAATTTTGTATTCACATCAAATAAAAAAATATGCGCTCACGCCCGTAACCAAGAGAGGTAGGCAGAAATAACGGATTTTCATTTGGCATCATCTGTTAGCTATCGCTGGATAATAAATCAGCTATACAAAATCTTACTAGCACCATCTTCCAAAAACACGACGTTACCATAACAGGTGACAACGCAGAGCTTAGCTCGGTCCACAGCTCGTATAATTTAATGAGTATTCAGACCTACAGATTAATAACCTTTAATCTTGACCACAGAGGTCGCCTCTGAGACTCCCAAGAGGCTATTCATAAATACATGTAGTATTTGGATCCAATGTACATCTGAAAAAAAAACCCACTCGTACGTACCATCGAGTTTTCATGCTCTTGAAATATTTTTAGCATAATGTCAACCTGGAATTAGCGAGCTCGGAATTCAGAAGTGCTCTTCACTTACCTTTTTATATATTTGTTAAGCTTATTTGAGTTCGTGGTACGTCAAAAATATTAAACGTAAATTGTAAGTGAAGCGCTGAATACGCGGTTTCTGCAACATTTTTTAATAAAATGAAATACAGCGCCAAATTTGAAGAGGTCACATTTTTCCGTCTGAAATATGTTTGTGCATTTCTTTTAATTCCTAGTCTAGTAAAATGTTGGTTCGAACAATTTAAAATAATGCTCTAACCAGTACACGCAGTAAACTACACTGGAATCAGTTATCGGTTCGGGATGGATTTTATTTGGGACCAATGTGGAAATAAAATCTATCAATTGAAAAAAAAGATAACAAACATAAAAACATACAATTTAGAACCTGCTCCTTTTTTTGAAGTCGGTTTAAAAATCGAATAGTGTGAGAAACCGTACAGAAGTTAAAGTAGCTTGAAAAAAATATCACACTAGTTAATAAATTAAAAAAACTATATTCATAAGCTGCGCATACTTTTTATAAGATTTTTTTAACATAAATAGTTAATTCAGTACCGCGTTCGTCATTAATATGATCATAATTAATAATGGCGTATGGTAATTTACTAAATGGCTCAAAAAAATCACAATTATCTAAGAATAGTTACACGTTTTTATGAATAATAAATTAATTGAGATAAATCGTTAGCAAACTTAGTTACAAACTAATAGTTATGTGAACAAGAAATAATTAGTTAAACGAGACAAAATACTAACTGACTGTTGGATTATATTGACATTTTAACGGTTTACGTCCACTGTATGAGTTTTATGCTGACGTCAGATATGACACCTTACTCTTCAAAAACGGTTTGCGTTTAGGCGAGAAGAGGTGACAACGGATACATTTCCTTCCTTCTGGGTCCGTCAGGCAATTGTCAAAAAATTCTGTCCGTCCGTCCGTCGTCCGGTGCAAATAAAACAGACGTCTAGTGCTCTCAAAATGTTAATTCTAAAATGGTTGCCTGTCTTCCATTGTTTTAAAAGATAATAAACGCTTAAATACCGGTGTACTTATGTGCAGGACGACGTGTCGCGTAGCGTGTGCTTATGAACCTCTTGTTTTACAATAATGCAAATGTTTTCACTTAGGACGCACTACGCAACGACGTAATTTCAAACAAAAAATATTTAAAAGAAATGTTCCAAGTATCTGTTTGAGTATGCAAAAGGTTAATCATAACATTTGCCGCTGTTAACTGTTAACGTCTTCGACGCATTGAGAATTTAGAACATACCTTTGCTTTGTTTTGTCTAAAGTCCATTAGGAGTGAAATTCAGTAAACTAGGTTTACATTTTCAATTTTGCTTGGCGCACCTTGCACACAAAGTTGTCGAGTTGCTAAAGTGGTTGCGGAGATATTAATGGAACGGATGGGACGCCATTAGTAGGAACCCCAACGACCGCGGGATGCAAGTCTTTATTATGATTAAGGGGCTACATTTCAGGTAGCGGTCGAAACTCTTCTCCATCCGTATTCGCATTGCTCAACACCTGCGGGCACTCTTTATAATTGTAATGTATTTCTTAAGTGTTATTCATTCTTTCAACATGCTCCAATCATTGGATCGCACCTTCCTCAATTTTAGTTACAACGCCCTCTTTAATTATACTCTTGTCCATTACAATGTTATTTTTAATACTTACATACAGTCATGTCACCGAATTGTAGGTACATATATTGAGAACCAACGAAGTCTAACCAGTGAAAAACAATGTCTGTGATTAATTAAATTATAATGCAGAAAGTAAGTTTAATATTTGTTTGTGTTTGTAGAGAGTTCGTTCGGGATGCGGCACCTGATCGTGTTCCTGCTCTTCCTGGCGACCACGGTGTCGTACGCCACGCGCGTCAGCATGAGCGTCGCCATCGTCGCCATGACCAGCGACAACGACTACGGGCACCCGGTGAGTACGCGAGGCAGAAAGGGAAGAAGAGAGATATATTGTAGATGCGTAGTAGTGATCTCATTTCAGTTGGCATTACTTAAAGATGTAATAACTAAAGATCATCTCTTTGTAATATATAAAGGTCTGGTAGATCATGGTCGCAATATTCAGTTGAATAATGTACATTGTTGGACATAGCCCTTCACCAAGGATAGTAACAATAAACAGTAATTTCAGTCTCTCATCGAGTTGATTCCCCTAGCCTTGAGCAGACGGGCCGATCTTGTGCGTTCTTACGCGAGGCGAATTAGTTGCAAATACATTAATTGTTTTGAGATGAGGTTGGTCTATTACCGATAATGACAGAGATTGAGTTCTCAGTGATATAGATACTTAAATGAGTAACGGTTTTGTCTATTTTAGTTAAAGTATAATTTCAATAAATACTGATATTTTTGAAGTCAGCTTCAAACAAAATAGTATTCCTAATCCTAATTCTGAACTATATAATATTATAAATGCGAGTTTGTTTGCTTATCACGCTTTAACTCGTGAACGACATATTTATGATCAACCGACGAAAATTTTAAGCAATTTTAATAATGTATTTCAACGTCATGTGGCGTTCCATTTGAATGACATTTAGCGCCATCTGGCGTTCTTATTAGTAGATATCGGCAGACAGTTCAATACTCAGTTAAATCACACAAGCGAAGAAGGGTAAAAGATAAGATACTAAGATAATCCTGATATATTTCTTACTTTGATAACAGCTGCCGCCCTTGAAGTACAATATAAATGAATTCGGTTGGGTCCTTGTAAAGTGGTTACTGACAAAAAAGTAATACGCCGTACATGTCGCTTCTGTTTACCGCGTGGTTGTTGACTTATAATTTTGTTTAACCAGATGTTTTAATTTCATTTTACCAGCACCTACGTTTGTATCTTTTTTCCTTTCTTTTTTTATATCTAATAATTTCCATGTTTTATCTTATCGTCTATTAAATTTTATACGCACTTTTCTCGTTAACGCACTAAGCTAATCAGTTATACCTATAATTGATAAAAAAAATATAGATATAGTAGATAAAATATGGCACATCACTATTTCACCCGCCGATGTCAGAGTGCGATACAGTGGCGCACGTGACGCACATACGGAGCGCGCATTACCCGCGGAATGGCCCCGACGCGACGTCTGAATAGGCTTTGTTCTATCGACCGGCTTATTCGCGGAGCCCAATTTCGAGGACGCGATCTCCGGTTTATCGATACGTAGATTATAACTTTCTCGATAACACTTTCGCTGTGTCTACTGAGAGCGCTGTTGATAATGCTTGTATTATTTAAATAGATGGAATCATTTATATACTTTATACAATTTAATATATACCCATCCGTGTGTCGCTTATATTAAACTAGCCACACTTCCCTACTTCGCAGGGCTACCTTAGACCTAAAACATGAGGATGAATTTAGAAAAATCCTTTCTTAGTGTTTGTCTACGTAATAACAGAAAACTGTGCCAAATTTCAAGGCCCAGTCATTTGGGATGTGCGTTGATATAACAGTGTTCTTCTTTTACATAAATTGACAGATTCATTTAATTTTGGCTCAATGATTACACAGTAGTTCTAATAGTGGACACAGGCAGACGGTCTAAGATTCCATTAAAAGTACATTTTCAGTTCTTTTACAATGTCAAATATCATGTGCTGATTTAATTGTCTATCTACGTAACTAGGTGGACTATTGCACTACTCTTATAGTGTCAAATAACAATACAACGAAAAAAATATTTGTACTACAAGAAAGAAAAAAAACGTACGAAAGTTACGAAGTTATTTAACCAACACGGATTTTTCTTTTTACCTTTGCACGAAAACCAATATCCACGAAATCTTCACAGCCATTTGTAGGCAAGGATTTTACCCCACAATAGTAATATTGTCAACATGTCCTCCATATTTAACCCTCTTCATGTCGAGCCGGCGAGGTGTGCGCTACGCTGCGGTCATATGAAAATTATGGTAAAAACTTTTCGTGCCCTGAGCGAACCCGAGACCTTGGATAAAGAAATATCCGACACCTAATTTGTATGCATTGTAAGATAGATTGAAGATTTGGTCCTAAATATCAAGAAATCAACGCTGGATCGAGTGTAAAGACGTGGATCAAAGTCCACACAAAACAAGATGCCAATAAAAAATTTGTTGCAGGTATTTAAATGGGAGAGGAGTGTTCAAGACACGATCCTATCGTCTTTCTTCTGGGGCTACATCCTGCTCCAGATCCCCGCCGGTCTCTTAACGAGTCGCTTCGGTGGCAAAATTTTCATTTTCCTCGCCATGGTCGTCACCGGAGTCATCAACTTGATCACACCCATAGCCGCTACAAAGGTAAGTAGAGCACTTCTAGTGCATTGTTACTTATACCGTATGACTTTTAAACATAGCTTCAGGACGGTCAAGCGAGGGCGCGAGCGGCTGATGCTGGATGCAGACAGGAGGGCATGTCTGCATCCAGCATCAGCCGCTGCACCTGTTTTTTTTTTATAGCAAAACGTACTTTTGTCCAACATACTAGTCACAAAATATTGTTATCAATAGTTATCAAAAATGTTCCATTAATTTGACAAACTGCGTTAGGCTTAAACTAATTTTTATATATATCTCTAATCTCTCTGTTGAGGTGTATAGATCGTGGTTAAGTTAATTACGTTAATGTGTAAAGATTGACTAATAAGAATAAATAAATATTCGCACACGCTCGTAACCCTGAGGGGTAGGCAGAGGTCATGGATTTCCATTTGGCGCGATCCTGGCACACCTCTCTCGCTTCTTCTACATTCATACATCTACGCATACATCCTCGTCGGTTATGGGTGCTCCTTATGTCGCCCTTTTTTAGTTAGCCACTAATCTGATCGATATAAGTTCTCCTACGGCGTAAAGTATAAAGTAATTTATCGCCAATAGGACTGTATACGGGTTTTCATTGGGGTGTCAGCAGATATGGCATGCTGTGTCTTAGTAGTCTAGATAACATTGAACGAGCCGACGAAATTAACTCTTGTCTGTAACTTGCATCTATATAAATTCTAATTTACGTAGACACTGTAAGCCGCTTGTTTTTGGATGTTGTTTAAACCTTAGGAGACTTGAGAAATACCAGAAAATTTTCCAGATTCCGCAGAAGGTGGAACAATGAATTACATAATAAAGTATGTCATGATGCCAGACGAGCAGATGTCGTAAACAACGGAATAAGATTAAATTAACGGAATTTTACAAGCACTAGACATTTAGAAATGTTACGAATAATTCGAACGATTGATGAATTTAGTTGTTGACAAAATAGTTGCGATTTTTAAATGGATTTTGGACGTAACTAAAAGTATATTTAATGTCACAATAAAACAACGGTAAATTTGGACAATTGACTTTGCGTTTTATTAGGGCGACTGGATGGCGGTGTGCGCGTGCCGCATCCTCATGGGGCTATCGCAGGGACTGCTGTACCCCAGCCTGCACGGCCTGCTGGGGCAGTGGGCGCCCGCCACCGAGAGGAGTCGAATGGGGACCTTTGTCTATGCTGGTAACTTTTTCATATTTATATAAAAACATGAGTACCTACTAATCCACGGCTTCCACATAAATATGTGCAGCAATTCAAGCAATACTTAAAATTGCTATTAATTTACTTAAAGACTGAGGTCACGAATTCTGCGACTGGTTGTTATGGCTGTAATAACAAATTTTTTGATGTTTCTTTTTTAACTTCACCGAAACTCTTTCTCTGATTTTCCAAATCATTTATTTTCTTGTTGAGGAGCCGAATGTAATGATCCGATATATTGTCGCAGATTTTTTTGAAATGATTACATTATACGACGTGGTCGAAGGGGGGCACGCACTAGTTAAGAATCAGTATATTCAATCTTCTCTTGAATGTCGTGATTGGACGAAAACACTGACGCCCGCAACATGTTCCGATCCATAATAAGTACCGTAGACTCAAATTATTATTTTACAAATATCCTAATATCTGAAGTCAAAACATAATTTTTTTTCTCTATCAGGTGCTCAACTCGGTACGATCATAGAGATGATGATGGCGGGCGTCCTGTCCGCGGGTCCCTGGGGCTGGCCTTCCGTCTTCTACGTGGCGGGCGTCTCCTGCTTGGCTCTCGGCGCCGTTTGGATGGTCTTCGGCGCATCCACTCCCAGCACTTGCAGGTGGATCTCCAAGAACGAGAGGAAATACATCGAGACGAACGTCGGGTCGGCAGACATCAGTGAACAAAAGGTATCCAAGAACGAGCATTAGAAGGTTTAAAGATATATTAATAAACAAAGAGTCAGGGAATTCTTTTTAAAATATTACTGTTAGTATATAAGAGGGTATAATTGAATAAGTGATTGACGCGGC
>JWHW01053385.1:33483-49613 GCA_000931545.1 Papilio glaucus | reverse complement strand
ATGGGGCTATCGCAGGGACTGCTGTACCCCAGCCTGCACGGCCTGCTGGGGCAATGGGCGCCCGCCACCGAGAGGAGTCGAATGGGGACCTTTGTCTATGCTGGTAACTTTTTCATACTTATATAAAAACATGAGTACCTACTATTCCACGGCTTCCACATAAATATGTGCAGCAATTCAAGCAATACTTAAAATTGCTATTAATTTACTTAAAGACTGAGGTCACGTATTCCGCGACTGGTTGTTATGGCTGTAACAACATATTTTTTTATGTTTCTTTTTTAAGTTCACCGAAATCCTTTGATTACAGTTTAAATTCTTGTTTATCTTATTTGTATCTTTCTCTGATTTTCCAAACTATTTTATTGTCATGTTCAAGAGCCAAATGTAATGATATTTTGTCTTAGAATTTTTTGAAATTAATAAATTATTGTCTGAACTCAATCCACCCTGATATTAATTAGCGACGTGGTCGAAGACACGCACTGGTTTAGAATCAGCCTATTCACTCAACTCTTGAAGGTCGTAATTGGACGGAAACACTGACGCAAATTATTATTTTACAAATACTCTAATATCTGAAGTCAAAACATAATTTTCTCCATCAGGTGCTCAACTCGGTACGATAATAGAGATGATGATGGCGGGCGTCCTGTCCGCGGGTCCCTGGGGCTGGCCTTCCGTCTTCTACGTGGCGGGCGTCTCCTGCTTAGCTCTCGGCGCCGTTTGGATGGTCTTCGGCGCATCCACTCCCAGCACTTGCAGGTGGATCTCCAAGAACGAGAGGAAATACATCGAGACGAACGTCGGGTCGGCAGACATCAGTGAACAAAAGGTATCCAAGAAAGAGCATTAGAAGGTTTAAAGATATATTAATAAACAAAGAGTAAGGGAATTCTTTGTAATCTCTTTTTAAGATAGGACTCTTTATCGTTTATTCAACACGGTTTTGCGATTTAAGCAAAGGGAAATAGCGTAATCCTCTTATTCACGCATATGTTATTCACGTACTAGAAATGTACAAACTATATTTTGGATAAAAATATTGTGTTGAGACTTGATTTAAGATAAGAATGTAATGTCTCGCTACCCTCCTGGCTCACAATTATGACTTATTAATGAGTGATAAACACTCATTAATAAGTCATAATTGTGAGCCAGGAACGTATAAACGTTGTTTAGAAAATGGCTACTCCCTGGAAGAGTATTTGGACGTCGCTGCCGTTCTGGGCAATTCTTCTCGCGCACAGCGGCCAGAGCCTGGGCTTCTGGACTCTGCTCACTGAAATACCTTCCTACATGAGCAAAGTTCTCGGTGTCAACATTAAAAGTGTAAGTAAGATTATTAAAATAATTTACTAATATTTAAGAATTTTCCATCTACTTTTTAGATTTCTACTTTACGTCAGGCTTTTATGAGATTGTGCTACTTCATCAGACGAGCCGAACTATTCATGCAAGGGCTAACGCTGGGGAGCTCCACCGCTGTTACACTACGCTGTAAACTACTGCTATTACACTGTAAATTCTTTAGTTTACAATGTAGTGGGGGTAAAAACCCCTTTAAGGATTAATAAACTAATATTTTTTGTTACTTCGCAGAACGGTCTATTGTCGGCGTTGCCGTACGTGGCGATGTACATCTTGAGCTTCGTGTTCAGCTGGACCGCCGACTTCCTGGTCAACAGAAACATTATCAGCTTGCCCACCGCTAGGAAGTTATTTAACACAATCGGTAATTTATATTTATGGTTATTAGCAAAAAGTAATATTAACTTGAACAGATACAAGTCGATCGGTAGATTAAATGTTTACTTTTTACCTCTCTTTTCTTAAACACACACCAGTGTTCATTTCCATCTCCATCCATTCTATCGATTTCATCCATTATGACCTCGTCATCAGAAAACCGAAAAGGTGTGAGATGCACTCACCGTTGAGCTCCAGTCCAACGTCTTAAAAATATCGTCGTTTGCATATCCTCTTATATACTCGTCATAAAATGTTTAGGACTTCAGTGTCTATTAATAAAGTGGATAACATTAGTAGTACGCCAATGCATTAGTTCAAGTGTTTATGCTGTATTATTTTAGCATTCTGGGGCCCGGCCGCCGCTCTGCTGGGCCTGTCCTACATCCCGGCCGGCCACCTGACGCTCGCCGTCGTCATACTGACGCTCACCGTCGGTCTCAACGGCGCACACTACGTCGGCTTCCTGGTAGGCTGTCATTAAAAATACATAGTGTAATAGTGTAGTTTACTTATGCGTGGTAAACTTTCTACAAAATACGTTTTTTTTTTCGCCCTTGTTTCTTAAGATATCATCGATATCTAAAACAAGTGCGTTTAGCCAGAAATTATTTTTAAGTATATTTTGACTTTCGCTACGATTTTTTTTTTTTTACGATATGAGATATACGATAAATACAATGGATTTTACTTTTAAAAAAATTCCAGATTTCACACATCGACCTTTCGCCTAACTTTGCCAGCACTCTGATGGGCATCACCAACGGCTGCGGGAACATTTTCTCCATCATGGCGCCCCTCAGCGTCTCGCTTGTGGTCAAAGATGAAGTGAGTTATTCACTATTTTAATGACTCCACTCTTGATTTGTTTAAATATCATACAATACCCTTGTTCCTAATGATTGATATAACAAAAATTACAAGTGGAATTTATATAAAATTCTGGATTGATGTTCAACTAACAAACATTTATATCTTTTTCAGTCGAGTGCGTCGGAGTGGCGGAACGTATTCTTCATTTCGATCGCTTTCTACTTCCTCAGCAACCTCTTCTTCATACTGTTCATGTCGGGCAAAGTTCAAGACTGGAATGAACCGCAGCCTGCGAAAACATTAGGTAGGTTCCAATTTATATATGAAAACATACACAATCTATCCGAATCTTTACGAAATTCATTAAATGTACGTTTTATCTAAGATAGTTGAAGTAATTATCTTTACTAGTTACTATTATTAGTTTTTAACATTTGCTATGAATCTTTGGTAAGGCGTTTCATGTTTAAACAAATTTTCATTTTTTCATTAAAAAATTTCCCATAATTTTACAGTTTGTCATATATTTTCATTTTTTTCTTCCAGAGGATGGAGTGAAGGAAGTCGAAGAAGTTGACAGCAGCAATAAAAATAAAAACGTTGTCGAAAAGTTTTGATGAATGTAAATCTGTAGGTTATTACTAGTCATAAATAGATATTACATTGTAAAATAAACGCCACCACAGACTATAAACATATATAGATGCCATTATAATGAATCCAGTGAGCCATACTAGGTATGAAAGCTATTTTCAAGATAGAAAATGTTACCAGAAATATAATATAATACACATGTATAAGGAAAATATTTTAAACTTTGAAACTATTAACTAGATCAGATATATATCTGAAATCAAAAGTTAATGATATAGTAATACAATATTAAATAGCAGGGCAACATTTCAAACAAACAAACTAATTCAATTATTGTTTTAAGAACATTAATTGCAACTTTGAAGGGTTGTCAAAGTTGTCAATAGATGATCGATCGATACCCTTCTAGTTTGAACCTTTACTTAAGTACTACTGATTTAAGTGTAAAGTGAGCTTACGTATTTATTTATTTGAATGAATCAGCAATGTACCAACACTATTGTATCGTGATCTCGCAAGTACTTTGTTTTCAAGCGAAACAAGTTTGTCAAAGAATATAATTAGCAATTTTTTTCACATATAATTTCATTCATTAATCAAATAAGTTTTTGTTTTGTCAATTGTCAGCAAGATGTTTTCAATATATTGGGCTTTAAGGAGTAATATGACGTATTGTAAATATATTAGAATAGTTTATTCAAGTGCGCAAATGTAAAATCTAATAGAGACAAATGTCACAGTGAAGACATTGGTTCTGATCCTATTTCCATTTGTTATAAAATAATTTATTTACTAATTACATTATTATAAGTTATGTATTTGCGTGGTGTAATTTATTTAATTATTATTTATGCAAATAGATCGTGTAAATATTATATTATTATTTTCTCCTTAACAGTAAGTTAATAAATACGGATTGGAAAATAAGGACTTTTATTTATTGGACTTATTATTAGCAACGTATATTGAACAGCTTGCCGACATACCTACTATATGAAGCCGGCAAGTACCCATTTAATACGAAATGAACTCCGTTCCAACCGGGTGTGCATTAGACCTATCTCTTTTTTATTTTATCGATCTCACTGGTTATTTTATTACTAAGTAGTAAATTGTCTCCTGTCGCGTGATTTTCGCAGGAACCTAAAATTGTCAAGTTATATATGTGTCTCCCAGCTTGTGAGATACCCCGCGCGGCGCTCCCCGAGGGTTGGCGATATGAAAATTATGCTAAAAAGGATTCCGGGTGTGGAAGTCGGCGTGAGAGCGAGGACGCGACCTGCGTTTATTGGTAATGCAATTTAACATTTCGAAATATAGTAACACATTGAAAAGAAATGTTATGGAGGTTTTGGGTTCCTTAGGAAAAGCTATATTACGTTTTTTTTTTATAGCAAAAGATGAAAAACGAGCAAGCGGTTCGCCGGATATTAAGGTATCGCTATAGCACGGGAGCCGACGATGCTAAACTTGTACAAGCTCGAGCGTCATGGAGACCTACTGGATTTTGAAGGTTACATTATAAAAAGAAAAAAATATATGACATTTCTACTTTTAAGTGGGGAAAGCATCAGTCTTTATTCTCGATTTTCGTTACTTCGATTTGTAGAAATGGTCACATTATTTTATCACGTTATCATGTTATAAAATTGACCGCGCTCGAGGAGACCCACGTGACTGTTTAGTTTAACAAGTTTGTAATCCACCTCCTTTGTATGGCGCTCAAATCAGTCAGATTATTGAAATGCACACTTATTAGCATGTAAACAACACATATTTTAATCTAACTCGTTCGAATATGTCCGATGATCTATTTTTTATACAAATTTATTTGGCTACTCTAAGCGAGTGCAACTTAGATGATTGATTTGTGGTGTAGGATACTTAACAAGGTCCAAGGTATATCGCGAACGGACGCGCTCAAAGATATACTGAAATCCCCGCTTCGGCTCCCGTATCACTATAAGCCGCAGATGCATTATAGTGATACGGGAGCCGAACATGTTGTCTTACGTCATTTTTAAATAGATAAATTTGATTTTAAATTAAATTACTACAAAATGATGGTACGACGATGTTGCCTTTACAGTCCTAGTTACAAAATTGTTTATTACCTGTATTACAATATTTTTTTCGGGAATATGACACATGTAGAAGCAAACCAGCAAAAAAAAATTAATATATTTCATTAAGTTGTCGAGTTAAGTTGTCAAAAATTGTCGCGTTATCAAATTAAATTTTGAGTTATTGATACAGAAAAGTTAAACATTTGGTAAAATTGGTTCCGACAAAAGAGCCTCTCGTTAGGCGATTCAATTTCGTTTGATCGCCGCGTGTGCCTCAATGTCACCTCACCCTGGTTATATTCTTATTTCGTGCAATATGTTTCATTCAAGCATTGTTCCTGCAGCACTTCGTGCTCGCGAACACGGACGAATTGTTGGTTTATCCTAACAAATATAAAATTTCGTATCAAGTATAATTTAAATCGGAATCTATTACTGTACTCGAAGATCTACAGACCAATAAACCCAAACTTGGGAAGTTATTTTTACGAAAGTGATTTAACAAAAACTTATTTTTCTAAGTATACACTATCGGGAATTCAGTTCGGGTTGCAACAGTTGGCGGCGTTCTACCCAAGCAATTTCAAAGTATTTTTTTTATGGAAGAAGGTAGAAAGCGGGTCACCTGATGTTAAGCAACTGCTATCCTTAGACCTCCGCAACAAGCAAATGAGTTGCATATGAGTTGCCTACCTTTGCCTCCCTACATAGGAGAGTATAGGCAGGAAAAGGATTTTCCTCTTCCTATCCATCACCTCCAGTCATATTCTCATTTTGTCCTTATTAGGAGAGGATGGGAATGGAAAGAGGACTAAAACTTGGGCCTCCAGTACCTCACTAGTCAGACGAAACACAGAAATACTTCTCTACTTCACGCCTATTTTCTGTGAGGTCGAGGTATTTATTAGTTGCGGGTTTACAAAATTCGACGATGTAACTTTTACACTTGTCTAAGAATTACTTTCTTTAGTCTTAATAACTTTTCGTTATCTATTCGAGCCAGTGATCCCCATGAAGGAGGACAACAGAAAACATTGTAGGGCGGTTAGATCACTCTTGCTGTCGAAGTGGCTTTTATTTCTGTCTTGATGCAGAGATGTCCAAACATTACTATATTCCATTTCTCCGAGGGCGTCTAGAAATGTCAAATGAAATCCCTTTTTTTGTCGTAGAACGGGGCAAACGAGCAAACTACCGCTACATGTAGATGTAGCAATCAGTTAAGATGCAGATGCGTTGTTTGCCTTTCCGGCACCTTACAAGCAAAGACTTTACGCCTGTTTTCTGTGAGGTCGTAATAATGCCTCGGTCGAGCCAAACCATTTGTGCAATGGCCGCCGCAGAGTTACACTACAGTTAAAGCATTACATTAATATGACGGCTATTCACACGGCTTTATGATTCAATTTAACTTGAACGTTGTCAGCACTATAAGGAAGCATTTATCACCGGCGCGACTTACATTTCACGCTGCGAATGCATCCCGCGGACGTTTAAATGAATTATATTCAAAATTATGTTCAAGTCAAAAGCTTTGAGCGTATATCTACATGGTGCCACTAATTAAGATGTCAGTTATTTCTCGATAATAATACGATGGTATATTTATTAACTGTAACAGTCGGTCGGTCATGTAGCCTCAGTCCGTCAATATTAAAATTATCCTCCAGCTCTGTGTTTTGATATTCGCGAGTGAATCAAAACGTATAAACAACGTTTTAAATAAATAAAAAAAAAAATAAAAAAAAAAAAAACCAGTTAGAACTTTTTGTAGTGAATACTTCTTTAGGCACGCTGGACAGTAAGCTGGTGAATGCACGGCGAGAGCGTTACGAAAACTGTGACCGGGCGAGGCGATCGGAAGTTGTTTGAATTTGGAACAGTTTGGACGAACTTTTTCTCATTTGTTTATCTTGTATTCAATTTTGAATTGTATTATTAAGAAACAAGGTGTTTTCTTGTTGATTATTTAGTATTAAACTATTATCCTTATGACTGTGGTTTTATTTGTTAGCGCTACATCTCTCGAGAAGATTGCTCCCGGATTAGAAGAAAGATAGGCATGGTTCTGAGTGATTGAAATCACTTTAGCGCTTAGTACAGGAAAGATAAAATTTGTTTGTTCGATCTTGTATACTTCCTCTTCTTTCTAATTCTCTAAACAGTACTGGCAATGTAAACAACAAAAATAATTATCCAGAGGTTCCGCTATCCTACGTGTCTTTTATTATATTTATTGTGTTTGGGCCACGCGTTAAAATATTTAACGCTCGTGAAAGACAAAAGCTCGGGAATAGCGTCGAAATATGTTGCAAAGTGAATTATTCAATAAAGATTCCGAAGAGCGCTTAAATAACAACGCTATTGTTGCTTTTTGTTAAACTGTATTCGATCAAACGAACTTTATTCACATCGTTTGGGTTTCACAATCTGTTAAGTACATCACTAACAACTTTTAATCGTTTACATAATTAATTACGTTATTAACAATGCTACGTACACCACGTGTCTTATAGACTTCGCTAAATCATTAGATGATGCTGTCGTTTAAGGTAACTTTTCTCCATAAAACTTTAGTGGTTAGTTACGGCTACTCCGGGCGTGAACTGACAGAGCGCTGAAGGCGTTTAGCGTAAACCTCTTTAAGAGTAACTAAGTTAACTCTCTCGGGAACCTCGGTTCCGGCTGTTGATTTATTTTTATTACCAGATGGAGAGCTTACCGAGCTCTGAGGTCGCTTCGTCGGACACTCCATTTAGTTACCAGGCTCAAGGCCTAGAGGGGACCTAAGCTTGGAACCATTAGTCATTTAGCATTCCCATATGAGATGCATGAAAAGGTCGATCTGGGGCTTTTATCTGAATATGTTTCCAAAGGCTTCCCTTTTTGTATTGATATATTTATTACATTTATGTATGAAAGTATTTAATTGAAGAGAATTTCATATGAGAAGACTCCATGCGACCAGAATGTTAGCTTTCCAATACATTTGATACAGGTCAATGTAATTAACTCGATTGTTAAAACAGTTTTTATTACGTAAGTACAGCCTCGTCGGGACAACGCGGACAGCGACGCGACAGCTCGATGTGCCCGCTATAAACTGAATGAAGTGGAAGGAAGGGAATAAAATGACTGTACCTTTATGGCCATGCAATAAAAAAAAACTAAGTATATTTATTTTCATTCTGCACGAGTACTTTGATCATCTCGTCTTATTTATTTTCACTTGCCATATAATGTAGGTTTTAATCCCTTTTTGTTTTCTGGTCATCTGTCGCAATAATCACGTTCACAAAGTAGCTCAACTAACTCGAAAACTATTTTACAATCTCTCGGTGATGTCGGTGCGTTTGGAAATATTCAATTGTTTTAACTATTGTGGCGTTGGTTTAATCAATAAATTCTTGATTAATAGAGTGGTATTGTACTATTATTCCGTCATCAATTACACTTTAGATAAGTTTCTATACTGTATGCATTACGATTGACAAAATAACGCAACCAAATTAAATTAAATCATTAATTTCAATCCAATAAGTGGCAGCGCATGTCACAGTCACGAACAAACAAGGCTTAATCAATATCCGCCGCGTATGCTCTTGTTGTGAACAATGCTTTGACGCTAGCCTCAAGTCTGCAAGCCTGTCTCATTAATGGCATCAATACATAATAAATTCCTGACCCTACGGTGGATCTCCATACCATTGCATATGTACTGACTAGTATAATATTTACTAACTAGTATAATAGGGTGAAATTGTCGAGTGGGCCTTCTTATAGAACGACAGTCTCAGTAGATTATGTTGCAGAGAGGGTACATTACAAGGATGGGGGATTCGTTTCAAAAGACAAATTAATTTAATCATAGTTTTTTTAGTTTATTATTATTTAGGTATTTATACAGTTCATAGATACATTTAACAGTGGGTAGAGCCCGCAACAACATCCGTTGCACGAATGTGCCGGCTCGACCGGTAAAATACCACGACCTCACAGAAAACAGGCGCGAAATAGAATAGCGATTCGTCTGATGAGTGAGGTGCCGAAGGCCTAATGCCTCTTTCCTCATAAAGATATGATGGGAATGCGATGAGGATTAGAATTAATTTTAAGTTAATTAGGGAAGGGTGTTAACGGGGAAAAGGAAATATGCTTTTTCCTGTCTAAGCCCTCCTCTGTCCATTAAAGCCACCTTAATCCATAAGAAAAAATGTTTTGGTAGACTACACTAGAAAGAGGCTTCGGAGAGGAGTCCACATAATTAATATATATTTTGACGTTTATGTGGTTAATGTGTAAAAAGTAGTTTTCAAAAAGAAGCAGGTCTGGTCACTGGTTACGGATTATCTTTCTGTAGTAACCTTTGATCATACTCTGAAACATAATCAGGTCTCACAACTAGCCCTTTAGCAAGTAGAATAGTTTGTTGACGAAAGTTAATGCTTTTATTCAATATCAGAGTATCACAAAACACCATTAAGTAACTATAGTTTATTTCCAATGATTTAGTCATTTCGAAAAACGAATTTTCCACTACAATCCGACGATGCGGTGCAACCTAGACAACGCTTTCAATTTAATTAAAAACCGCGGCTCGGTCACGTGAGAGCCTCCACCTCAGCCCCCCATCCCCCTCCCTTCTCCCTGCAATTGTTCAGACGTCTATTATTTTAACGCACCCTAGATTTTCTGATAAGGTTTTTTTTAAACGAAAACTACTGTAGCCGCGTAAGACGATATTTGTTAGGGGAAAATCATATAAGTTCATTTGAACAACATGCGCGATATGCTTATTTGAATTTGGAACAGTTTCGACAAACGACATTTTTTCAATTTATTTTTCATGTATTCAATTTTGAATTTTATTGTTAGCACAGAAGGCTTTAATTATTTATTTTTGTTGATTATTTATCTGTTTTTGTCCCTTTTCCCACCGGTTTTCAGTTATCACTTCTGTCAGTAGTCCTTATAGTTTTGCCTTTGTTTTTTTTTTAATAAGACAATGTAGAGATAATGGAGACTTCTATTTATTTCCAAAAATCAATAATAAGTCACAATGTATAGAGGAGGCTATTGCGAGAAACAATAATAGCTATAAAAACCCGCCACCTAGTTATTTTTTGCCTTCTAAAAGCTTTCAGTGTGATCTACGTATAAAGATATTTAACTGTCGTACTTACTCCTAAAAGAAATGAAAGTTCCGCGATGGAAAATTACAAGTTATAGTGAACAGTGTCTCGTCCCTCGCGACGTTCTTCAATATAAACTATCAAGCGCTAAGATAAAGCGGAGCAATATTGCTATAAGGAAGTTTTCTTATTCGGAACAAGTTTCGTGGCCCCAGAGCGTAGTGTTCATTGGGCAGTACGGTAACAACTTGCCAATCATATTACCGTGTGGCGCCTTGTTTAATTCACCACTTTATTATTACGTATTTTATTTATATAAAACGGGAATAAAATCAATAATTTAAAATCTGAGTTTATTATCTAGGTTTATATATAAATATTAGGATTAACTTAAAACTAAATGAAACAGTACTTAGTAATAGTATTCTGCAACTTAACAGCAATTATATATTTACTTAATTACTTTATTGGTCAAGATTTAGTAGGTTAGGGATTAGTGGAACGTAGCTTAACGTAGCGTATTTTTAAAAAGCCTACGAAAAAAAATATTTTTGGAACCACTTTATCAAATTTTTGGAGCTGTCTATTCCAGATCCCAATTGTTTTTTTTTTTGAGGGCTTAATCGCGTGAAACCTACTACAGTTTACGTTTTACCTACTATTATTTACTTTCTTTGTCTATTTGATTGATAAAGGTTTGAATTTTATTTTTAAAAGGTTGAGTTTAATGTGCATATGTTCGAAATCGATTTGCAAAGTGCCAAAATCGATTGGTAAAAGTCCGAATTTTAAATTAAGAACCTGTATTGTCTATATACACATACAACGGTACATAATTATGTAATACTCGCGAACGGCAAACGTCGATTTGTTTGCCAGTAAACATCTTTTCAATTAATCTTTAATTATCTCCCAGATTAATGTCAACATTAGTTACGTCAAGTTGAATGATTGACTTTAATGGCTTCAAGGAATAATTAACATATCGCAACAAGTGTATGTATGTATGTGTGGAAATATGTTCGAGCTTTCATTAACTTGGTACCTGCTGTAAAATAATTAGAGACTGTCCTTATTAGAGTTACAGTTTCGTTGATGGTAATTACCCTCACTACTACGTGACTTTGTTATCGAATCACGAATTTGGAAGAAATTTAGAAAGAAAATGGAATGTGTAAACACGAATAAGCCATATTCGAGCCATAAATAATTATTTGTATCATAATAATAATTAAATTATTTAAGAAAATTAATGTAACTTATAAAATTTTTTCAATTTTTCTCAGAAAGCGCTACGAGTTGAGCTTTAGAAATAAACGTATCGGAATTCAGTTTGTTAATGAGTCGCAGAGCAGAGCTCCGTGTGGTTTGTTTTTTATTTGTTTCGTTAAATAATCACACCACATCTCGCCTACCGCAGAGTGTCTCGTCTTAATGATAACAAAATGCAAGCAGTTTTAGACTTATGACTCCTTTTTTATTTATGTATGTACATATATATTTATTGACCCATGTCATCAAAAAGCTTTTTATTTGCTTTGCTGGTACTTACTAGCTGAGCGTGCTTCACGTCGCCCGAAATAAACAATTAAAATAACTATTAAAACATTACACAATTTTTATTAAGCGCCTGTGGGAATTGAACGTTATGTATCTACTTTACTCTTTGATTATCTACTCTTAGATTTATATAAGAATAAAAAGTATACTGTAAGCATTTTATTGAGATCAAGAAACAAAGAAATATAGTTGGTTAATGAAATCTGCGAGGAGCGAGGGCTATTCATTTAGCGGGCATTGTGCGAGCTTTGCGAGTGGCTCATTGTGCGAGCTTTGTGAGTGGCTCATTGTGCGGAGCATTTGGGTCGGCTGCAGCCATTCACTACTCCCACGATCACCGCGATACGGACTTACAAGGAAGCGTATTAAAGGTGGGCTATTTCTTTACATTTATAAATAAGAGGGTTAAGATTTTTTCCACTTTTGCTCAAGTCGTTCGCCTTACTTTTTTATTTTTAAAATCTATTGTGTCTTTTTGGGAACAAATATGCAAACCAATCAAAATTCACAACTATTTAAAAACGTTGCCAGCCAGAGGAGATTGGCTCAGTGAAAAGAAGGGATGGTTAAGGAATGGGGCGTGTTCCGTGTCACTTAGCAGACAACTTGACGCTAGTATTCTGTCAGATTGCGGTACCTTCCCGTGTCGAGTTGAGTGCAACAGCTGCCGCCATTGCTGACTCTTCCCTCGTAAATATCACTTTAATTAGATAGAGTTATCGTAAAGCGTAGTTGTATGTTTTATAATAAAATCTATAAATGTTATACGGTAGTAAAGAAACTTGCGAAACTATTTCACAGTATCAGGTAACAGAGCGCCGCGACTCCTCCTTAAGTAACTCAATACTGTTTGATCAGTGTAAAGTAGTCCCTCTTACTTTAAAGTTAAACTCAAAGAGTTAACGGTTAAGATAAATACTGCAGATTATGTTTATTCTCCTCTTTCATTATTAATTTTATTAGAATTATGCTGCAGCTGTCATAATATTAAAATAAATAATGTGGTTCAATCGACTTTGCCGATTACTGCATCTAACAGCTGGTCGAGTTGAACCAGACAAAAATTAGTCTACAAGAATTTTACGTCTAAAGTTTTCAAAGAAACAAACATTTGAACTATAAATAAATAGCTACAAAACAAATAGATAAATGGTAAATCTCTGTTTTTCAGAACACCTTTCAAAGTAAACCTTCCATTAAGCAAAGTTAATGTACAAGAGAAACATAACGAAATAACAAAACTAGCCGCTAACACAATTTAACTAGCGCGCAAGCGGCCCCAAATGTTTTATAACTTTCTGTCAGGGCTGCCGATTAAGGAATAACGGTTTCCTACTCCCCGTTCTAACTTTTTTTTCAAAATTTCGGCAAAGGTTGCGAGTATCCGTAATCTTTGAGCTAGATTTATTTTACACAAGAAATAAATTAAAAAATAAACTAAGCCGCTCACTAGATGTTGTCTGGGAAACGTTAATAACACCAAAAGATTAAGACCATTTACATTATACACTATTAGAGAGCATTCTCCTTTCAACTCGAAATACATCGTTCGTTCTAACACCATAAATGATTTAAAGTACGAAATTATCGCATGTCATTTACTCATATTATACAAGGCGAATGAGATTGTTTATAGGAGAGGAATACAACGTAATATAGGTGGCCATGGCAATGTATGAGATGACAGAAACATCTTTTGACTTGACATATAACATAATACGGGAAATCAAGTTACAAAAAATTCTAGCGAGAAGGATAAGAAACGAATGCGAGCGAAGCCGCGGGGAACAGCTAGTATATTTATATTACTCTCATAACAAAGGTATAAATTATTTAAATTAAAGATGTCTTAATAAAAATATTTCCCTAAAACAAAGTAATATACAAGTGTAAGACAACGCCGCCTTCACTTTGGTCACACCTATTCCTTTCTAATAATTTAACAAATCTAATTTACCTTCCGCTCGCCCCCCTTTGTTCCCAACTCAAATACATTAAACAAGTAATGACTGTACCTAACTTGCGAACATTGTTTTTCGGTTATTTTTACCGAATTATCTTAACAAATTAAAATAAAATACAATTGATTTATAACAATGGAGAAAGCTTTATAACGTTCACTAAAAATATTAGTGCGTTAAATTGCATATATAAAATCTTGATCGTGTCTGTAAGGTACAGTATTTTTGTTAAAGCATTCCCATAAACATCAAAGGAAAGGACCTAGTATTTGTCAAGGAGAAAGGCCAATAAATACCGCGTTAGCATCGCCTCGTGCTACTGCGGCCGACCCTGCACACGTACGTTATTCCTTTTCAAATGTGGCCCCGAGCCCCGAAGGAGCGAGTAAGTTTACGCCAATGGTTGAAAAATATCGTATCCCCGGGGAACGCCACAAACTAAATTTGCTGAAAGTTTATTCAATATTTATATAATGTGCAGTTGCAATTTATGTTTACCTATGTATATAAACAACTTTACTTTTGATATAAATAAAAACTTATTTAAGGTACAAACACAAACTCTATATACATTATAAAAAATAATAATGAGGTAAATATGGACGGATACACAAACTCACATTCTCGTTTATAATATATAGTTAACATTACTCGTACTGATACATTTTTTTTTCAACATTAGTATTAAAATCCTTTATTGCAATAAATTAAAAATACTGAATGTATAATTTAAATTGAACCTCGCTCAGTACATGTCAAATGTGACTAAGAACGCTAAGCTGTCGGTTCATATTTCAACGCGTCATTTCTTGTAAATAACGAGAATTGTCCGCCGCCAGGTCACAATTTTACTTTTAAATTAGTCGGCAAGTTAATAATGTAACAGCTGCTTTTGCAATATTAAGCATATTGATGAGATACGTTTAATTTGAAAAAATGATATTGTCCTCGTTTATTAACCGCCTTCAAATATAGGTCCTCAATTTGCCTGTATAATTTTTTTTGTTTTTGTTACCTCAGAACTTCAACATCTATAAACCGCCTAGCGAGCCAAACGTTCATCCCTATTTAAGTTAATCTCGGCTACTGTAAAACGACTAATAGTTATGTCAAAACGCTAAAATTACCTTATATTATAAAAGTTAATATGGTCATGAAGTTTTCTTAAATTGTATAATTTTCCGCGCAACATTCTTAATTTTTTTCTTAGGGAATATAATTGACTACATACTCTTCGACAGGAGGAAGCCGTAGGCTCACTCGCATTTTCTGATAGGAACAGGGCGGCCAACTAGCTACCGGCTCCCCTGATGTTGAGTGACAGCCGCTACCAATCAAGTATCAGTCTTTATCTTAATAAAATAGGGTAAAGATAAAAGAAGGGATTGCTGCTTGCGACACGCTACACATGTAAGGAATGCGGCTTTTTCCATAGATTTTCACTTCTCTCAATATTTTTTTTCTATTTAAGGCTTTCAATTATATAATCCAAGACACCAATAATTAATAAGAGATGAGGAGGAACAAATGTATAAACTTTATCGAAAAAGATTTTATTAACAAACATGAAGTCTATTCAATCATTCACCTAACGCAGACCATATCAAACTGCCGACCGAGCTCGTACAGATCGATTTGATTCACTTTTGTTTGCTAAAAGATACGATTCTTTGCGTAAACCCTTGTTCGATGGAACCGTTTGGACCCATTTCGATCGCTGAGTCACGTTCCCGACTCAACTTCCTTGTCCAATGTACCGAAGCCCGCGAAACGGACTTGTCATCCTTTATGTTGTGCTTTGATTTAGCAAGCAAGTGTTTAGATGAGTCCAGTCTATCATGCACGGCAAAATAAAAAGCTGTCATAGATGGCTGGTGTAAACGATTTCCTGGCTACAAAACATGTTGCATACTGTGAGATCATTCTGCATAGATCGCAGCAAAAACAATTGCAGCATATTTGACATCGGAACGTCATACAACTAAATACACTGCAATGTACAGTACTCGAAGCGTTGAAAACTAAAACCATCACAGAAATTAGTTTAATTTCAACGAATAAATATTTGCATCGCGAATTAACAAATACTGTGATTGTACAGCGAAAGTCTTTTGACAGCAAAAGATAATGAACTTCGAAGTCTATTAATAATATTCTTTAAGTGAGCTCAAATATCGTAAATCAAAGCGAGAGAAGAATATCAAGAAGATAATTAGTCGGTGCGCAGCTGGAATAATATCGCGCACTCGCCGGCA
>JWHW01053385.1:14077-25070 GCA_000931545.1 Papilio glaucus | reverse complement strand
GTAGTAGGTTGTGCTACTATGTATGGCTCGTGATATATCCTCATACATAGTTTCCACCTCGTCGTCGGAGTGCGTCGAAGTCGGTGCGTAAACTTGTATGACCTTCAGCGAATACCGTTTGGTTATTCTGAGTATAAGGTACGCTACCCTAGTCGACACACTCTCGATCTTCACCACATTGTTCACGAGGGACTTGTGGACAATAAACCCGACACCACCTTGAGACTGTTGGTCTCCTTCCCGGAAGAAGAGCAAGTTCCCGGACTTGAGTATTATCGTGTCCTCGCCCTCTCTTCGGACTTCAGATAACCCTATAACGTCCCATCGTAACTTGCTCAATTCTTCTTCCAGCTCCGCGATCCTCTCGTCCGTCCGCAGTGTGCGCGTGTTTAAGGTTGCCAGGGCCAGTTGTCGTCAGTTAATAAACTGCCGAAGTTCACAAACTAACGATGGCTTACATATAGATATTTATGTATCGTCGAGGAAAATAAAAATAAAAGGCTATAAGCAATAATAAAAATAAAACTCTTGCTCGTTTGACCTCTTCTTACATAAATAAAGCATCGCATTTGATATTTCAAAGTGATCACAGATCAGTGACACGTGGTCTAATTCGAGCTGGTGTAATGTAGCTGCAGCTCCGCCAGTTAGCGCGACATGTCGCAAATGTTGTTTACTTTGAAAATGTCATTAGCGGTGGAGTGGCGCGGCCAGCTCGGTGCTAGGATTTAATTATCAGCACAAATTGCTAAAGCCTTTAATGGGCTGATAAATAATACAGTAAAGTTTTATACGATGTTCATAATTTATAATAATTCGAGAATATTAAGCATTGAAATTGAATTGAATTCAAACAATATTTAATTCATATTTACAATAAATTTATTGTAAATATAAATTTAATATTGTTTACGCATGAAAATATCGTGCACTCATAAACAATACTGGGCACATTAAATGTATTATGAGAAGTTTGTTGAATACCAGTCTATTTTAATAAATTTTCGTTGCTTATTTATTTCCTAATAAACTGTAAAAGTAACTGATTTTTCCTAATAAAAAATATAAACCCAATTTGTAATTCCGCACGCACCCCGCTCGCAGAGGGCTGGAGGGCTCGCTGAGTTTGATTTAATTCGGAGACGCAGCATCTGGCATGTTCCTTTATTTCATTTATACGCAGAGCCATAGAAAACGCTGACGCGAACAGTCAGCTTATTTTTATGAACTCTTTTCCTGTAGCTATACGGTAAGACGAGCCAAGGGAAAATGGCTAACTTTTGTAGTCGAAAAATTAAATATTAGTGCCTAAGCTGGAGAGCGGCGTAGCGACCAAATATTAAGTAACCGCTACCATAGGCATCTGCGACATTACTTGCAGATGCAATACATTTGCCTACCTTTAATGGATAGAGGAAGGGATAAACAGACAACTCCTCGTCCTACGATCCTTTCCTTATTAGAAAAGGATGGGAAGGGGAAGAGGACCAGAATTAAGCCTCCCGCACCTCACTCACCAGGCGAAACACAGATTACTTATACTTGACGCCTGTCTTCTGATATTTCACCGGTCTCGCCGCCTATTCGTGCAACAGATGTTGTTGTTGCGGGCTCTACACTGTTAAATAAGTGGGACACTGTCGTCGAAGCTGCATTTATGCAGGTTGTAACATTCACTGGTGAAAGACTTATAAACAATGTTATATTGTTAATTTATAATAAGTCGTGCGACCGGAGACTCGGTGCCTCTTTTAAGCCTGTCAACATTATAACGTGATTTCATATTACAAGTAGACTATGTTTCAGACAAAAATCACTATGAGTTATCGACGATACTATCATGTAACTTCGAGTACATCTTGTTTTCTATACTAATACTAGGCTCAGTACATTTCAGTCACAATGAGAACTGTTTCTAGTTATACGTAACGGCGCTCTTTGACGTTATCGTTTTGTAACTTAAATTAACTTAATATCTAACATTGTATCAAGTGAAATGTACTTTGAATTCGTCGGAGCTCCATTTGTGTTGAAAATAAGCGTCTAGTGGTCCCTGGGTGGTGCTAACACGTTTTAACCAAATTGGTGGAGCTACGCGATATATGTTTTAGTTCACAGATGACTGACTCTACTCGAGTCGGAATAATTAACAATTTATTCATATAAATTAGAGAACCTGTAGACGTAGGTTTTCTTCAGCTGACGACAGATTGTCGATAATGGGCGGCGCATTCGGCGTTCATTGGTTGCCGGACAGGTATCCGGTTCAGTGTAAGCTATACACCGCCGCAAATCATCCAAAAAACGTACTTTAAAAGTGCGCTCATATATAAAATGATTTAAATCATCTCCAGTAATCGCGATACTGTCGACTATAATATATCGCAAGATCTACTTCGTATGGAAAAAGTAATAAAAATTATGGAGTTATTTGTTAGTGACGATACAAAACGGTACGTGAGACCGACAGGAAGTCGGTGGATGCGGTGCGCGGCGGACCGCATGCGGGAAGGCATATGTGCAGCAGTAGATACAGGATACTCGGTCTACTCTAGAGACTTCAAATTTCGAACAAAGATACTCGTATCTGTTATTACGTCGGCGAGCACTGGAAGGATTTTTCTAAATGCATCTCAGGTTAGGTAAAAAAATGTTCACATTAATTTATTTTGGGCTTCCCTTCTTACTTATGCCAAAAGTAAAGAGGCTCTAGTTTTTTAAAGAAAATCGTAACTATGTAAATAACTTTCCTTTTCTCCCCGCTCTTATTCCAGTTTGTTTTTCTTCGGGGTTGGCACAGTACGACCGTAGTCCATACTGTAGTAGGTTTTGGCTATAGTTCTTCACGGCCGGCCGCCTGCCTGACGCCAACCCTACTCAGCCATGAACGTATATGAAGTATTAGTAGATTATCGAAATAATTTTCTAATATTTCCTTTAAATCATTCCCGGCCAAGCTTACACTTGGTTGGAGATGGTTCACGACAATAGTCGAATGGTGGATTCAAACCCACGACCATGTTGTGCAACTTTCCCTTAACCATTAGGCTATTGGCGCTATCCAATAAAATAAGTTTCCTTGCAAAATTAAATTAAAACAATTTGATTAGAATGTTGTGTATAAAGATAACATTGATTAAGACGAGAGACGTCTCGAATGCTTTACGACGCCAGTCAGCAGTAAACCGTGGGATAAACTCACATTGTCTAGACAAGTTAAGATCTAGACAAAAATGAGAACAATAAAAAGTGTACGGGTTTCCTCGGAATGCGGACCGGCGGGCGACATTCAACAGACGATGATAAAAAGTCCAACCGATCAGTCTGTCAACTGTAACATGCAAATACAACTTTTAAATTCAATTGATTAAAGCCACTTATTAAAAGAACTTGTAAACGGAAGCATTATCTCTCATATTTTAAGTCCAACGCGTACTACTCTAACTAACGGATACTCATAAGTTATAAGAATCCAGTAGCAATGCTATGCAATGATGTGGGTGTCACCAAGATGTATATAGGGGTAGGTGACTATTTTCAATTTCTTTTACCCTTATTTTCTTAATTTTGTTAACGACATCGTCAATAGAAATACAGGTACGATAGAAATTACCGTATTCTACTACATATGTAATTTAGTAGAATTACAAATATACAAAAGTAAATAAATGCAATTGAAAATCTAAATAAATGCACTTATCATGACATGTACGTACGTTGATAAACCACATGACATGCTTGTACAACGTTGTCGATTTATTGAGCCGCGCGGTACGTCGCCGTGCGTTACGTCGCCACGCGGCGTCCCCGGAGAAATCAGTCGGTCGCTGCATTTGCCACGCGTCGGACTTAATTCATTATCTCACTTTCATTAACACTTAGAACAATTCTTCTTCTTGTCAGCCAACGATCGTCCTCTGCTGACCCAAGTCCACGTAGAACACAACGCCCTTATCGAGTGGGGAGTCCACTTAATTAGATTATCCGGTCCAGCTTTTGGGTAGCCTGCCTACTTTGCGTTGACCCGTGACGGCCATTCCGGGACATTTTGGTTTCAGCGGCCCTGTGTAAAACAATTGCTAAAGAAAAATTTTGAAGCAGTCTTAATTTTCTAAATACATATATATATTAATTTTAAAAAATGTTTGTTAAGCTTTAACTCCTCAACGACCGCCATTTCTCATTAACGACGACGAATGCCACGACCTCACAGAAGACAGGCGCGAAGTAGAAGTATTTCTGCGTTTCGTCAGATGAGTGAGGTACCGGATCTCTAATACTAGCCTTTTTCCTCTTCCTATACTTTTCAAATATGGAAAGGATGGCAAGGGGAAAAGGATTTGACGAGGGAGCAAAAGGATGGAAAAAGAAAATATTCTTTTTTGTTTTTCCCCTCTTTTATCCATTAAAGGTGGGCATCGCATCCGCACCTCATTAGCGTGTTGCAGAAGTCCGCTTGCTACCTTCTCTTCAAAAAAATACCAGTAGTGTTTACTATTTTGAACCTTCTTGTCATATCAAGTAAGTAATTTTATGTGCACTTATCTGCTTAGTGCTTTAGTTTCATAAAGTACTAAGGGTCTGTAACTCGATAAGATAATTAATTTGAAAACTGACGAAGGTTTTCGTACGCTGACAAAAATGTAAACCCTTTCCCCTTCACAAATAATTATGTCATAGAAACAAACGCAATTAATTAATGTTGCCTTGCGCCTACCCAATAGTAAGAATTATTTAAAAACATATGATACATAATGTAAAATAATTGATATAAATATGATACATAATGTAACATAATAATGTATATAAATAAGGCTAGTTCACGTTCGACATGTACCTGTAACACAACGGTATGTTACATCTGAGCGAGGGACATTCGCGTGACACGCTGCGTGTAGCTGAAACGTTTACACGTCCCTGAAAGCTTCAACAAATAGTATTTCCCTTCTCAAAGGTCGTCTTTGATAAATATGTCGCATAAAAGGTTGCAAATGGATTTAATTTTCTGGGTCACGTATACGTTTGAAGCAATTATTTGTTTGAAAATGTTTCACGGGGTGAAATATTTATATTTTATTTACGTGTCCTTATTGCTTGTAACGTAATACGATTTATGTTTTAGGGAGAGCAAAATGTTACTCGTAGAGCAGATGGTCGATATGGCAAAAAGACTCTAAAATGGCAAGCTGCGGCTCTAGTACGACTGTGCCATAAATCTTCCACAAAATCTACCGACGATGTTGTCAAGGAATACAGCCCAAAAACTGGTAATTCTTCGCATGTTGCGGATAATCATGGTGGTTATTTAAAACTGAATCGTTAAATACCTTGTTCGTTTATAAACTTCTCTTCGTTTATAAACGAGTTGTAACGAAATAAATTCGTTAAAACTCTTAATTGCATACACCAAATTTCATTAAAGAATTTCTTACAATATACAGGAAGACTCACAAACGATTACAAAGATACACGCACAAGTAGACACTGTGCAAAAAGTTATACATTAACCAAATTCCAATTCTCGAGGCGTCGCCGCTGCGTGCCGTCTGCCGTTTGTCGTATCGCTCATGTATCATCTTGTTAAAACTTTCCATCGCTAAACTCCTTGTAATTTATAATACAAACAACTTTTCAAAGTCTGAAGCGAGACAAAATCGTTTTATGCTAAATAAATATTTTCGTAAAAAAATAAAAACATTTATCAAAATAATACTTCAATCGCATGTCGCATCGCATCCGCTTCCTCGCGCTCTCCGCCGTTGCTATGCGATGTCACGTGTCCTAACCCCCACTGTTGGTGGGGATTAGGACGCCGTAGGAGAACTTATATCGATCAAATTAGTGACATATAACCGACGAACATGTATCAGTAGATATATGAATGTAGAAGTAGCGAGAGAGGTGTGTCAGGATTGCGTCAAACGGAAATCCATTATCTCTGCCTACCCTTCGTTACGAACGTGAGCGCATATTTATTTATTTGAATTAGCGGACCCTGACTTACCTTACAACAACAAACCTCTAAATCTTATCATAGATTATATAAAACAGATTACCAAAAACTGACGTGTTTTCTATTTTTAGTCTCACATGTAGGCAACATTCACAATATTTAGTTCTTAATCACTAAGGTTGAATGAAATATGTTCGTGTTATATTCAGTTAGTATTGCAAATGACACCTAAACGCTCGCCATGCGTCTCCGCACCGCACTCTACGCACTCGGCGGTCGGCACGGCGCGGCCTCGGGAATTGAAACCGTACCCGCCCCCGGGGAAATAACATAGAAACAAACAGCTAGTTTAATTTAACGCGCTTTTATCTTCAATACGTAGCGCAACGTGCGGACCTTGACGGAGCTGGAGGTCACACAATTTAGTTTCGACTCACCAGTTCGTTCTATAACCAAAAGCAAATATCATTGAAAAAAAATTTAATTCGGTCTCGACAATTTTAACTTTCTCCCGTATTTTATAAAATAAATATACGCTCACGCCCGTAACCCAGCGGGGTAGGCAGAGTTCAAGGATTTCCACTTCCATACATTAAAGTGGGGACTAGTACAGCATTGTGTATCGCCAGACGAGCCTTTGTAGACAATAACATGATACAAATCTCTTGAAGAAAGACAATAAATAATTTATTTTACGAAATAGAGGAAAATAAAGCCTAGCTTAGGAGGAGCAATATAAAGAGAATCCGTAAATGACTTGAATGTATGTGTATGTGAGAGAAATGTGGACATAGAATAATCGTAATAGATGTCCTAAGACTGCGTTGATAAATGTTATTATTATACTCAATCAAAACTTTATTATTATTTATTAAGCAGTCCAGTGCTCTCCTGAGATACTAGATGCCATCGAAACCGTTTCCTTGTCAAAGCACACGTGGAGTTATTATCTCTCATGAGTGGTGCGGAAGGTTCCAGTATTTGGATATCCCGAAACCTCTCACATCTCACTCGAGGTTGATCAATTAGAAGGGTAAAATTCTGTATCATTTTTTCATCATGAAATCATGAGATTTCTCCCCCGATACCAGAAATCGGACCTATTCCTTTTACATAAGATATATAGCTAACTAACTATAACTATTGACTATGATGTAGGCATGGATAGTAATTGCTATCCGTGTCTCAAGCTCATACGACCAAAATTATTAATTAAGAACAATTATTGTTCATTAGAAATATGGACAAAGGACATCCAGTTTGAAATTGGTCGCAAATAAATTAACTAAAATTCAGGCGACCAGACAACTGACTACAGATCTAGCGTCTTGAATAAAATACGTATAAAAATAAACTCAATCACAAAAGTTTGATCAAGGTCTATCAATAGAGAACCTATCCCCGAGGTACAGTCCCGAATACTTTACTTACTTACCCGGCGCTCTGCTACGTGGCGTTTTGATAAATTCTGACAAATAAGGTAAGGCGACGCGAGGGATTCGCAGACGATTTATTTAGTTTCATCTCTTCCGAACTAAATGGAATCCGAGGAAAAAGTCAGCGAATATAAAAGTTGAGGCTAACAAAAAAATATTTTAACCTAAATTTGTATCGAACTGACCAGTCGACATATTTTTATCAATTGCATCAACCGTCGCAAGCCGCCTTACATTTAAACATAATGATTGAGACTTCCCGAGTCTTTCCCGGATTCCCAATTTCCTCCTCCTCTCCTTTCATCATCTCCCTGTTCTTGTCTGCTCGGCGTACATTCTTAAAACATATCTACAATATGATAAGAATACAAAGTGATATCTACAAATAGCGATATCACTAACTTACTACAAAGCCAGCGGCATGTCCGTTTGCCCACTTCGTCCATAAAAAACACCATGGTATTGTATTTGATTGAAATTAATGTGACCGAATGATATTTTACTATTTGTATAAGTAAACTTTCTGAAAGTATCTCCAAAGCGGCGTTCTCCGTCCCAGAAGCACAAGTGAACGTCAACATACATAGCTTCAGTCAAGCGTGGACCCTTATTCACAATTGCAGTGAAATCTACAAAACTGACTTTAATCCTATTACATGCGCAGTCGAGTTGTGGGAACACAAAAGGCAGATGGGAACCAGTAATTACAAGCCAGAACCCGCGCCCGTACAACACAAAGAGCCACTCGGCCCCGGCCGCGCTCATCGCACCGCTCGAGGCAATTAGCCCACTTCTGCGCCACGAGCATTCCGAACGATAACGATTTCAAATTCGAATTAACACGTTTGACTTTTTCACTAATATTAACTTTAATTTTAAACTACTACGGGGAAATTATACGTATCCAGAAAATATATCGCCATCGATTGGTTTAAAGTTGCTATGTACATAGGTTCATAAGAGTTCATCCATAAAAGTTTTATTGAAATTTGTGAAGCCTCTCTTAAGTTATTATGTTAGGAGCTACGCGCTGTTATCATTTCCTTGCCATTATTAGTTACTTACCTTATTAGTTATTAGGACTTACGTGGTCACGAGAGTTTATTAGGGAATATTACCATAGTTAGTAAAACAACACACCAACTTAAATTAAACGTCACCGGGAAACCAATTGCACATGGCTGATACAACATTTTATTTGCCTTTCATCTCTCAAATTCATTATTATTTTATCTCCTCGTGCCTGTGACGTGAATTAAATTAATGTACCGAATAAAACATACACAATACAACCGTGGTTATCGAACATTTCAATATTTTTTTACATATCCTTCTGATTTCTGCTGTTATTAATTTTTCTAGGAATTGGCAAGCAGGCAAGCCTTCCTCACCTCACCGCTGTTCACCAACCCAACAATCAAAGAAGATGCTATGCCTGGCCTTGTGAGAAGTGAAAAAATGTGGAGGGGAGGAAATACGAAAAAGGGGACGAGGAATAGATGGTGCTTGCTCATCGTTCCCGCAACAAGCTAATGAGTTGCAGATGGGTTGGCTACCTTTAATGAACATAAAAAGGATATTTCCTTTTCCACTCCATTCCCTTCCCTGTCAAATCCTCTCCGTTTTTCCATCCTATTAGAAAGAAAGAAAACACATTTATTGCCACACAGAGAGAAAAAATACACATAATTGTTTCTTTTCGCTTATTTTGTATCTGCTTATGCGAATCATACCGCCCTGTCCTTTCGTTCCCGGCCGCGCGGTGGAAGCGCGTCTTTATTCCTGAGCCAGCCTTCGACCGCATACATTATCTCTGCACTTTCACCGCGAACTAAACACGAACGACTTGTTCACATTTGTAAAACGGAATCGCCGGGAATTACCTCCAGTATTTTACAACTGCTGTTTTATACCATAATAAATTAAATAGCAAGCCGTAAATTAGAAATGAGGAAAGAAATACGAGCATCCGAATGTCAGTGCTGTCCGTTTTACGGACCTTAAACGTGTTTTGTTTAATTGTTGAATTTAATTAAATTTGCGTCTTCTTTGGCGTTGTTAGCTTGCAGGTTGGCTTCCATTTGTAATAAATAAAATACAAACACTAATATTAAACAAATACCAAAATTCTTATTAACTTTATTTGTACAATATCACCGCTGTGCATTTCGTATCATGCGAAGCGATGCACAATGCGACAAAGCCATGCGAAGGCTATAGTAAGCTATTCAAAGGGAAAGATAACTTGAATGAGTTGTGTTTACATAATTTATCGCCGATCTGACGCGCCGGTGGCCATTCAATATTTCGAATATATGAAGAACGGTTCAATATTTAAAGAAATAATTAATATTAACTTTTATCATGATATAGTATTAGGTTACTGGTATACCTCTGTTTTTTTATAGAGTACTAGCTGATCCGGCAAATTTCGTTCCGCCTTATAATTAATTTATTTTGTGTTACATTATTAGCTGTTATAATTGTTGGATGGGTTATACCGGGGTCAGCAAGGGGCGCGGCGTGGCGGCGAGAGCGGCCCACGCTTCATTATATTTTCGCGCACATATATTTTATTTTGAGATAATATCTCTTAAGATATTCATTTATCACGTGTTATCAGAATAATATATATTAATATAATATATTTTTACATGTAGTATTGGAAGATTGTGCCTTTTTTTCGTAGTTTTAAAAATTGACTTAAAAAATCTTTGACAGAAAATCCCCAACCTAGCTAGCGAACATTATTTACTAATTATTTGTTAACTTATTAATTCTATTAATTATCCAAGTTAGCATAAACTGTCAGTTCTTGAACTTAATCCCTCTTTACTTAGCACTTAATTACGTAAAGTATTCAGGGGCTTGTAGCTAAAAGGATTATTATAGTCCGCATGAACTTTTGTTTCGAAGACGCGATTTGCTTTCCAGTAAAAACCGTTTCAGATCCATTAGCGAAACGTCGCCGCCATCATAGAACAAATGACTGTTCGCTGAGACTTCAAATAAACGTGTTTCAAATTAATTCTCAACTATACTTCTCACTCGGTACGTTTTATTTAATATTTAGATCATTACAAGTTTAATTTCCCATAATTATGTTTATGAATTATGTATAATTTCGCCGCAATATTCTGTACATTTAAAAAGACATTTGTCCATTATATTGTACTGCAGAAAGAATGAATATTTCTGTTTTAAAACAAGTGGGTAAAATTTAACAAACCGCAATTGAAATGTGTAAGTTGTAATTGAATTTGTTCGCGGTACATTCCCCGCGTTGCATTTGTGTCCGCCGCCCGCCGCCCGTTCCTCATCTTCAATTAATTTCCTCATCTACATTCCAGCATCGTTTTTCTTTATAGCATTAGGGGGCAAACGAGCAGCGTTTGACTTAATGTATAAATGATGAGGTTAAGACATAATGGATGTAGGCACCGCGCGTTCGAACGAAGTGATTCGAATCGTCTTTGATCGTGCCTACGGCAAAGGATTGGAATAAGTTGCCAGCGTCTGTGTTTCCGTCCGATTATGACGTGGGTACCTTCAAGAGAAGAGTGATCTTTCGACCAGATCATCACTTACCATCGAGTGGGATTGT
>JWHW01053348.1:41390-56631 GCA_000931545.1 Papilio glaucus | reverse complement strand
ACAGACAGACAAAAATTTTAAAAATTGCATTTTCGTTATAAATACCGTTTATACATCATGTGCACTGAGTCTGGAAATTGTAGTTTGATATTACATACAGACACTTCAATTTTATTTATCTGTATAGATTATCATCATCTTCCTGCTCTTTCAAACTCATGCACAGTAACACCCTAGTCTCTTCTGAATAGGTTTTTGCTACAGTTTTTACGCATGGCCGCCTTCCTGATACAAACCCTCGTCGGGAATATGTTTTGAATCTAGATCTGTTTTATATAATGCCTTTTGTGTTATAAGCTTTTATTATACAATAACCATAGATTCTTTCAACCACAATGAACATGCGTCATAATGTGGTAATACAACTATAGACAAAAGGCGCAGGAATTGCTTGGATTCGGAAAGCGGAGGATCCGTATTGTGAGAGGCATTGGGGATTGGGAATTGATTAAGAATGGGCAAGAAAGTGGACTATTATCATCTTAGGGTTAGATAAACTGGTTGTCGATCCAACTGCTATTTAATTATTAAAATTATTGTGCGTGTCAAATACAGGTCCCATCTGCAAAGCACTCGATCTGGAAAATGACGGACACTGTCACGTCGTCAACCCGTCCTTCAGTGATAACGTATTTTCTGTTTTAATAAATTCCATGACTGGGCCCAGGTGGCGGAGCTCCCCACATTCGCTGAGAGGCGAACAAATTTACCTTCACAAACTGAATGTGAAAAATAAATAACCTACGCCGTGTACATTTTGCGTCACTCGACGAACCTTTACAATTTTTTAAGCCAGTTTGTAAATATTTCTATATTAACTCGACGGTATACATAATGCATGAAGGTACGCTGTGTAAGTTATTACAAAAATATTTCGTGTAACCCACATAAGGGACTAAGCCACACCTGAGCATTATGAAATTATTTTTGACGTGTCGCAGAGGGTTTTAACTGAAAGGCATTTTTATTTTCTTATGTTGGCAACGCGGCTCTTGTGAATTATAATATGATTAGACTTGTTTTATTTATCTTTAGCTGAAAGCTTTGCTTTGTTGTTATCAAGTTTTGATTTTCGGAATAATTTCCATTTTTAAACATTTGTGATGGAATTTTATTGACGGGTGTTGAGGTACTTATAAAAGTTTTTCTTAATGGAAAAGGTCATAATTATTTTTTAAAGCAATGCATTATTACTAATATCGACATTTATTCATGTCCAGTTTGTGGCGGACTAACAATGTCCGTGGATATTAGTAATGTTTAATTTATATTAAAATGCTTTCGTTTATAAAAAAAAAAACACTTCAATTTTCGAACTATTATGATTATAAAATATTATAGCGATACTAGTATGCCAAGAAGTTTCTGTAACGACGTGCGGTGTGAAATTGTTTCTTTGGAAAAAGTTCCAAAAAAAGTCAGCAACACTGCGTTACCTAACGTCAGAATTAGTAAAATATGTCAATACACACGCCTCACGCCACGCTATGTACGAAATGCGAATGAAGTCTAGAACTGAACTTGTGAAGAATAATTAAAGCGTACATAGTATGTTTGAAAATCCTTCACTATTATTTTTCTCTATTTGTAAGTGACAGGTTGTAAAGGTTTGTTCCACTTCGATCACTTGAACTTAAAATCACCCGAGTCACGTGATCTGGAAGATCAAAGTGGAATAAATAATTAATTAAATTTATTTCTCACCTGGGTGTATAGGTTTGACTCTTATTTCTAATTGTTAATTTATCCTGATACTATCCAGTTTGGAGTATAAAATTCTTACATTTTCATTTATTTTGATAATTGATTTTTAGATTCGATCTTGATCACCCATGTGATCCAAGTGGAATATACCGTAGTATGTTGATTATTTTATCGGATCCATACATATTCTTCAGGGAATAAATCGTTTAAAGCCTGTATGTTCGATAAATAAAAAAACAAACATACGTCGAAAATGAAACTCGGTAAAAGCGTAATTCGAATTTATAGCAAGCCCGTAATATTTTCAAACAAGGTATCGCATAGCGGGAATGGTCAGGACCCCGATACTGATGTAAAACAAGCAAAGTCCGCTGGAATTTGTTTGTATAGGTGGATATTTTACGCTTTTAATCTGTCGTGGAATGTTTATTTTAACTTGCTCTTCCTGTTATTTGTACTTAATCGAATGAGCAACGCAATTGCGTACAATGAACCCATTATTTCGAAACAAAAATGAACGTGTGCGTCCCTATGTTTCACTTTTTAAGCAAAACTACCCACCACAGAGCAATTGTAGTTATAGGTAGTTGTAGCCTTCCCATGTGCCACTATGGCGGTTGCATGTCGATGTTTATGGGGATGTAAAAGACACGGGGGTTGAATATAAATTTAAGACATTTGGGGGACAGCCTCCGATTTTCTGGTATGGGTACACACACTGGACAGGGGTGTCCTCTGTACAGTGCGTGACCCCGTGTCAAAAAAAACCTACGTATAGTAACGTGAAGTTGAGAATATCTTTAAATTGTCTGTGGAGTGAAAATAGACCCAAGGCTTAATTTCTAAAGATTGTAAATTGTAACATTTCTGTAACCAATGCAAATGTTACAATTTATATATTTTGTTACCAAATTTCATCTGAGTTACTTCCTAACGTTGCGTTCTGTGATATACATATGCGTGTATTTTATGTACGTTAACATTTTTAAATTCTCGAAAGACAAATGATTTAATGCGGCTTATGGACACAGTAGGGTCCCCTGGGGTGCTGTTTAGCTTGTACTGTAATAGCACGTATAATTGGTTTGCCAAAAGACGAGATTTTATGCTACGGAACACCGTAAATAAAAACGTTGTAAAAGAAATATATCACTATATATATCTTACATCAACATCTGTTGCGAATGGGCCGACTTTACAGATAAAATACCACGACCTCACAGAAGACAGGTTGTGAATTAGAAGTATGCTTCTGCGCTACGTCTGATTGAGGTGCCGGAGGCCCAGTTTCAATCTTCTTCCCTTTCGCATCCTTTTCTAATAAGGATAGAATGGGAAGAAGAGGATTGGATGGGGTGGGGATGAATGGGGAAAATAATCTAACAAAAGAAAATATCCTTTTTCCTGACTATCACCTCCTGTGTCCAATAAAGGTAGGTAACACATCTGCGACTCATGTGCTGTGGATGTTTATGGGTGGCGGTCACATAACATCACGTGACCCACTAGCTAAGTCGTTATGGTGCCTAGATCTCATTTATGTTAGGATCGTATGTATGTTAATACATACTCCAGGTAACAACAAGACCTACAACCTCGTCGTATAGTTTGTGGTACTACACAGTAATGACCTCCAAAGTAGGGACAGATTTACCTTTAAATACCTAAAATAATTATTGCAAATTTTTGTAGTTGAAAATGAGCTTTTCAAAAGTATGATATGATATCATATCATACTTTTTATCATAATATAACAATTATTTTTTTTTATATTAATTCAATAAATAAAAAAAAGCTACGTTTAAAAAAACCGACTTCAAAAACTAAAAAGTACAAAATAACTCAATAAAGATTTAATTGAATACACCTCTTATACAAACCGAATACCTTTAATATTCATAAAATACTATTATTTGTATGTGCTACCTATTAAAAGGTTTGAAGTCGGTGCTTTTATTAGAATGCCAGTTGTGTATTATCTCTTTTAGTGAAACGGAACTCCATTTTAATTTAATTGTTTGTATAATTTATGTCTCTTGCGTGATGTAACTTCAAAAGATCTCGTTAGCTCGCTCGAAGATTTATGTAACGTTGACGCCATTTTATTTTTAACTTTATGATGAATCTGAGGGGCGTAAGGGTACTAGGGACAATCCAGTAGAGATTTATTTTTAGCAGTAAATTGTAATAAACGAAATACAATTTATATTGTATTATATTTATTTAAGTGATCATAGTGGGAGTAAAAGCAGTTACTTTACCCTTAAAATGTCTTATAGTCTCCTTGAATAAGAAATTGAAGGTATAACCAAAACAAAGTTGCAAATTTCATAGCACATAAGCACAAAAGTAAGTGACAAAATTAAATTCTATCTCCAATTAATGAAGTTATCGGATTCTTCTCTCAGTTTAATTATGTTCTCTCTAATGTAATAAAAAACATTCACGAATTAATAATGATCTAAATTACTATATGTTATACACTAACAAATAATAGGCATATATGAACAACTGCAACAAACATACAATGCAATAAACAAATAAAAAAAAACAACCACACTACACTAGTGATCCGCCCCGGCTTCGCCTAGGTAGCGCTTACTATAATCCGATCGTTACCCAACTTCACAGCATCACTCACCTAATTTGAACGTTTCTTGAAAATTCCATCTAAATCTATCCAGTTTTGGAGTCTACACATACATACGTCGCCTTTTATATAGATATATAAGACATATTAAAGTCTTAGTTAATTAATTATCACAATATATGATTCCAATAACATCAAGCTGCGTTGGGCAAGTCGAAGACACCGTTGGAAGAGTTATATCGTCTTAAATAAGTTCGTCGTTATGTTAAATTCACGACCGCTTTATGTCTACGCAAGGAAATGCCTCCATCCGCCGTATATAAAGGACGTATTGTGTCGGAATCTCACTGACAAAGATCCGTCGATTCTCGGACTGCGCCATATGTCAAACTACGGGTTCAGTCTCGTATACACACTTGTGCCAAGTTTCTAGTCCACAGCTTATTGGATATTCACGAAACAGCCCAACTGTTTCGTACAATAGGTGCAGGATCAAGGTTTCCAATTGGGGGTAATATAACTCACTTAAAGGTCCCGAGTGATAGAAAAGGAAGAGGGACGAGACTGTTCATACTTCTCTTCTACTGACCAACAAGGGTACAGGAATAAAGGAATATATTATGGAGTTCGGAGTTATTTAGCACTATAGCATTATATTCAATACCGTTATTTAGTCTATTGCGCAAAAGGACCACATCACTTCTGCACAGAGTACAAGAGAGCACCAAAACCATTCTAAGACAAATTAGTAATAAGCCTGACGTCCTATTCTTCGACACTGGCTACGTGCACATGTTCACGAAGGCGGCATGCGTACGGGCAAATATTTAAATTAATTGTAGTATTATTATTATTTTCTTTCAATTGTAGCTATTGTGTATATGGGACAAAGTCCTATTATTAATAAGTGTAATGTAATATTATTAATAGTGAATTATTAACTTTTTTTCATTTTTAAAAGATAGGATAGGATTTTTATTTCAATTAATGACCTTAATATTTGTTATTAAAAAATATATGTCATAATCATTATAGTTCCATAGCTTTCTAACAGATAGCGCTGTGAGTTAGATTAAACTGTTAGAACACGTTCCGAAGCGAAGCCGGGTCGGATCGCTAGTATAATTATAAATGAATGTCTTAATTTGAAGTAACCAAAACTTTACGTGAAACAATAAAGGAGATATTCGGAGTTACATAAATTAAATATGTTTGTAGAGTTATTGTCATTTGAATGACTCGTATTAATTTAGAACATTCCGCAGCTTAAGTGGTCGCACGCCGCGATTTCGATCCACAGCACAAATATTTGTCTCCAGTTTGGGTATATTTTAAGCTCAATGATATAATTTAATATTTTACTTTTTGTTTCGTAAGTAATAACAAAACGAAAAATAGTTATTAAGTATGGTAAAATAAACTCTTGGAAAGAAGGAGGCAAACGAACAACCGGTTCACCTGGTGTTAAAAGACCGCTACCCAGGGCATCAGCAGCAAGCAAATGAGTCGAAGATGCAACCGCGCATACAAGGTTTAAGGACAGAGAAGGGGGGATACACAAGAAAAGGGATATTTTCTTTCCCTATTCAACCCCTCCCCGTCCAATCCTCTTCCTCTCCGCAGCCAATTCTTATTAGAAAATTATGGAAATAGGATTAGCACTAGAATTGAGCCTTTGGTACCGCACTCATCAGTAGGAACGCAGAACTCTCTTCCGCCTGTTTTCTGTAAGATCCTGGTATTTCACCGGTCGAGCTGGCTCATTCGTGCAATATACAAATGTTTTAAATTGTTTTGTATTTGATTACTCCTGTAAGACTTTGATTTATTTTGCGAAAATGTCGTTCATATAATACAAACTTTAATTTAAACGACAATACAACTCGCAACTCTCAATATAGTACGCGTAGTACGTTGTATGCGGTGACTGAACAAAGAGACCTCAGAGGTCGATGGTGCCAGAGGGTTTCAATGGATTATTTCGATGTTTGTGCCCATTCACGCTAGACATAGTTGATGCCCAATTCAATTAATCTTAAGAAAATTCTTAGTTAAATTACGCGACGTGTACCCCGATAACATGATTCATGAACGGCCTAATGACATTCCTTTGGGTTTTTATTTGCTGTTCCTTTAGATTAAAACATGTGTTGTTTATTGAACCATTCTATATATACATTCGATATATAAATAAGCCCTTGTAGAAAGGCTATTATATCTGTTTAACAATGGTGTCTATTCTTGACACACTTGGATTATTCTCCGAATAACCAGACTACACCTTAAGGTATTATATCAACTACGCAGTACTTGTGACAGGTATTCCGAAAGCAATGCATCTCAGTGACTTTGTTATTGTGTACTTGTAGGCTAGATGACATTGGCTCCAAACTTATTTTCATATTCGGCCTTATTACGATGTTTACGCCTACAGCTCGGCGATCTGTCAAACTGAGGGATATTTGATTTACATCAACAGTCATATTGTCTCATAGAAATATCTAAAAAGAGGAAAATAAAACTATATAAATTAGTTCCATCAACATGTCTAAACAGAACTCGTGAGAATATTGTTAAATGACTACCGCTGGTCTTTCTTCTAGAAGCCTCTTTAGAGATGGAGAACCTCGCTTTTTACAGGTAGCTCATCTAAATGAGAAGGATGCATAGGGCGTCGTAGTAGAGTACTCTCACGAACTGTGGGAGTCCATTGGGTGATGAGAGCAGGGGACAGCTCCATTGTCGCGGCAGGCCTACGTCTAATAGTGGACGTGGTTTAGCTACTGATAAAGATGTTGAGAAATGATAAGTACTATGAATCCGCCTTATCCATTAAGGTCTTACCTTACCCAAGATGAATATGAACAGATATCCAAAAGGATATTTTATTCTGTTCAGAGTGAACATCCAAATAAAATTTGAGGTCATGGCTTGTTGTAAAGCGCCGTTTATTTCATTTAAATCAACAGTATTATTTCGACAGGACATAAAATATGCAAATACTTCGCATTCAGCGAATTCAAAATAAAGTGGAAGGCTTGGCAGTATTAAAAGTGTCAGACGTCATATTGCGAATGAATGGGGCGTTTTTAATTTAACGTGCGTAATTAAGGGAGCAGTCAATCGTCCTTTGTTATCTTGTCCAATTATATTCATAGTTGAATTCTATTGTATTTTCGTGACGAATTTGTTTTATTGGCTTTATTAGGACGTAGTCTCGGTACTTTTACAGAGTTGGAAACAAGCTGATTAATCTAATAAAGAATTACAACTGCGTATCCTACCAGGCGAGCAGGAAGGTGTATAAGAGATGAGTTGGCTTTGTCCTTAAATTCAGATATATTTGCAATAGTGGTGGAAGCATCAGAGGCTGCTGATGTACGAATAGATTAAGTCGATCCGGGAACTACCAGGACATCATAGAATCGCCTGTATTATGTTCTGAAGTAGCGGTATGAAATATTTCTGTTCGTCTGAAGGATGTAATACCGTCTCCCTCTCTTTCCTTATATCCCCTCTTCTACTCTGTCCTCTTTCTAAAATAAAGACTGGCATTCACTACTAATGTTATAGTTAGGGAAGTGTTTGTCACACAAAATCTATTCCCGTTTAAATCCCGTTGCTATTATGCCTTCTTAAAGTATGTTAATTCACTGTCACCGTTTTTAAATTGACGAAAATGGAACGAAGATCTCGGAAAGTAATTGTGAAATTCTCGCACTATAACTCCGCTTTTAAATGACCGTAAATTTCATAAAAAGCTCGAGTTGACAGCCTGCGTCTGACACACCTGCGGCGCGATCTCTAAAAAAGTTATTAAATCTCCCGTAATCCTATTCGGAAAGCCTCTTAAACAGTCAACGTTACGGGCGACCTGGTGATTACGTTATTTTGAAATCTGTCGCTAAAAAAAGGTTTGTGACCCCTTCATAGAACTTTAGAACGCGCGCTTTATTGCTTTAGGTGTTAAAATGTATATAAAGGCAGAACATTTTAGTAAAATTCATTCAGCGTTTGATGTCTGAGATTAGATCGTTTTCAAGACTTTACAACATTCGTAATGTGTTTTTATAACATTAACTGACATAATGAAGATGAGATATAAGTTAAAATTTATGTCGGCAACAATATATGCCAAAAATGTCATCTATCATACGACGCCATTTACGTCTTCTTCAACAATATTATTGCTAATTTACACATGTTCAACCAATTCAATTATACCTAAAATTTTCTGATTAATAATTTCAACTATTGGTTAAAACCGCATATTGTTCAGTAGTTTTTGAGTTTATCGCTTTTAGACAAACATGATGCGACACGAATAACGCTACAGCTTTATGCAAATGGGAGATTTTTTTAAAAATACGTGGATTAGTGGCCGTAGTACGTGGTTTAATCATACGACATTTCTTATGTTGTGTTATATAATGAAGTCTTGCCAATACTAAATAACAATTTGTTATAAAAACATTGTGTTTTCTTTATTTTACCAGCGGTTTCTGCTTCTGCAACTTTGCCTGAAATAACTCAAAGATATTACATTTAATTCTTGATCACGAGTTTAATACAAGAATATTCAACAAAACATGGTTAAGTTTGGAGTTGTGCCGGAACCGACAACTTTAGCCGAATCGATACATATTTAATTTATTGAGTTCCAAATTTATACATAAGTCACTTTAATTATGTGTATATAACAAAAACAAAAAGTAAATTATATATTAGGTTCTATTTATGAGCAGTGGGGCTCAGTGGTTTAGGCCCCGACTCACGTTCTGTATGGTCGCGGGTTCGAACCCAGGTAGGCGCTTTACTTTGTTAATTTATATCATCACCACTACTCCAATAACGGTGAAGGGTAACATCGTGAGGAAACCGGCATGTCTTAGAACCAATAAATTCCAAGACATGTAACATCCACCAACCCGCACTGGGCCAGCGTGGTGGATTACGGCCCCTTCCCTCTCTCGGAGAGGAGGACTGTGCCCCTGCAGTGTGGAACATTCTAGAAAAGGCTGATTTATTATTAATATTATATAATTTATTTTTTGTCTCCCTAGTTCCCTTATTAACCCGCTTCGTGATTGATTGGTGATTGATGACTTTAGAGATGTGATTAAATGGTTTTAACAACAAATACATTAACGTTATTTTTTCATACAAATATTGAGAAGAAAAAAATACGAACTTTTAATAATACTCATCAAAGTAATTATAAAAGTACTACGGACAGGACATTACACAGACTGTCGAAATGTCCATTCAGCATCTGCACAGCTTCATTAGAATCTTTCCTCCTAAAGTTAATTGCCCGTAATTACGTAATGAAAGCCGCCAGCGTGCTCGTTATACGACCGAAAAAACCTCCTTGCAATAAAATTATAATTTTCATTACGTCATCTGCTTTCCCATACTAGATTTCTCTTGTGGGACAGAGTTGTCTACGTCTATATATGTAATATATGAAATGTGACATCCTATATGAGTTCCTTGTGTGTTTATCTTTTTAAATGTTATTTATTTTCCTAATAAATAAATGAATACAGTTTTATTATTTTCTATAAATAGGTATAGAAAAGGTTGATGAATAAGGGGGTAACCTGATGTAAGGCTATGACTGACATTATGGCTTTGACAAAATTATTGAATAGGCTTATATGTGATGTATTAATTAGTGCGTACCATCTTTCGAACGCATCGCCTTAAGGATTGTGGTCGTGCGAAGTGCCTTGGTTCGTGCAAAAGCACAATGCAAAGAGCTCCGGTGAGTTACTTTCGTGATCCCGGAACCCTCTCCCGTCGCTGTCAAGGATGGGCACCGAGGAGGTTTTAGTGAGGAACTTATAAATTACTTGGGTACTAAATTAAAGTAGATATGGAGTGGCTAGAATATTTGAGAAATGAAACATATATGATCTGTGTATCGAAAAATAAAATAATTATAAATGTATTTTCGATCCAATTGCGAAATGTAATTTGGGCAAGGTAATAAAATGTAGCAAAAAATATATATAAAATTTCATGCAAAAGTAATCTCTTATTCGGGTTCAAATTCAATTGTCTGAAAAACTTGAAAAATATTTTCAATACACAATAACAGCCAATCGAATTTTCTCACATATATAAAATAATTTGCAGTCGAAAGTATGAAACACAATTTACAATAATAATCGAAGAACGCAAACTCTTGAGGCTTTTGCCTTAAATATGAAATTGGGAGCCGACCCAATTTCATAAATAGGACTAGCGATAAATAAGCCACGGGTGTGTACATAATATTAAAATGTACTTTACCAAATATATCCAAAAATAATTAACAATACCCATTGAGTTTAATACAGACTAGCTGTTGCCCGCGACTTCGTTCGCGTGAAATCAAATAAAACATATTAATCACTTCGCAGAATAATAGTTTATAATCGTATTTTTTATATTAATTGTTTATATCTTTTTTATCTCTATACGTATAGATATTTTACTGCTTAAGGCAACTTTTGTGACTGCGGGTAGCGGGCGGCTCTTGCGATATTTCGACGCGTTATTTTTCACAATTTTTCGAGGAACTCTAATTATTTTACTTAAATCAAATATAGCCTATTTCAATCCTTATAATATTACCTATCCTCCAGTAAAAGTCCCATGCAAATCGGTTTAGTCGTTTTGGAGATTACCCGGAATAACCGGACAGACAGACAGACAAAAAATTTAAAAACTGTATTTTTGTTATGAGTACCGTATATACATCCTGTGTTTTAGGTATGGGAATTTAATTTTGATATTACATACAGACACTATCTGTATAGATAACAAGCTTATGAAATGCAAGAATCTAATAAATTAAATTGCACGATGACTGACTGAGTCAACCGTGGCAGTACCACAAAGTTTCGTCTTATATAGCCAAGCTCGTTCAACTCCTACTAAAAACCACTCCTTTGTTTTATATGATTTCAACTGTTTACCGTAAGTTAACACTAACTATATTCTAATTTTATTTCTCGTACGCCACAACATAAAACGTTACGTTACTTGAGCTGTCGCAGACGATGAAGTAGTTCGAACTTCTTTGTCGGCAATTGTCGCCTTTGATGTGCAAAGTTAGTTTCCATTGAACGAGTTCCCGTACTATTAGTTTCATTCACCCGTAAACAGTAATTAGTTCGCGTTAAGAACGCCTCCGGCTCTAATTTAAGTTTACGACACTCGCTTATAGTTAACAGGGTAGTGGGTTGTGTTAGAATTTCTTATCTTTTTGTATGTTATGTTTTTTCGCATGGGTTCGGTTTTTACTCGTATTAAACTTCTATATCTCTTTCTTCGAGTTTATTTTAATTTAAAGCTAACAAGGTGTATAAGATATTAAAAAGAAATATGGAATGAACTTTTTAATTTAAGTATAGTTGGGGTAAAGAAAGGTTCGTCACCTCAAAATCGACATTTGCTTGTACCAGGGGCACCACACACTGAAAATTAAATAGAACATATTTGATTCGACATAGACTAGGAATGTTTACTATTTTGAACCTTGTTGTCATATCAAGTAAGTACAAGTTTACATGCAGTTCTCTGCTTAGTACTTTAGCTTCATAAAGTATTAGCCTACTACTTGATAAAGGAATGAATTACAGATTTCGAATATGTGACAATAAATGTACACCTAAACAGGCAAAATCCTCTAATTGCTACTAAATAAATTCTCGTTCCTCCGCAAAGAAATAATAATTAACTTTATCAATAAGCTACCACGGTATCTGAAACAAATATTTAGCGCTAGATGTAAATCGGTGTTTGTTGCCTCCGTTGTTGAAATTTTAATCTTAACTATGTAATTAACAAAGGGGGTAGTCACGAGAGATAGTTACCGAACTTAAAGATGCTTTAATTTGCTTTTCCGGTGTATTCTTTGGTTAACCACGTTTATTAAACAACTTCGTAACCGGAAACTCTTTTAGTAATGCTTAAAGCACGGTCTCATTTAAGAAATTAATGTTAAAATGTTACTTAAAAACTTTTCGAGTGGGTTTGGAATTGAACCCTAGGCTTACAGCTAGGTACTCAATATTTGATAAATTTATTGGGTAAATGAATTTTGTTCGAATAACAATGTTTAATATGCATTTAGGTGTAGTATGTTCCACGTCTAGATTGAAATTGTAAACATAGGTTACACCTTACCTTCCATATTAAGATTCGTAAATTCTACAATATTTTCGAGAGCCAACACTAGCTATCCATATGACGCAATTTCACTTCACTTATCTCACGATTTCCACAAAAGTACAACATTTCTGATCAAAGTATAAAAAGTGTAATGGCCGCCATGTACGGTAAGTGACGTTTGTTTGTTTACAAAAGTTCTATCATGTTGTGGACCAAACTAAATGTGTGTGCATGAATGTATGTTTTTTTATAGTAGAAGGCGGCAAACGAGCAAGCGGTTCACCCAATATCATGTGCGGTAGCTCATAGACATCTGCAACAAGCTAATGAGTTGTAGACGCGTTGCCTACCTTTAATGGACAGAGGAGAGGATGAACAGAAAAAGGTTATTAACTTTCCTATTCATCCCCTCCACCGCCAAGTCCTCTTCCCCTTTTGCTAATAAGAAAAGGATGGGAATGTGAAGAGGACTGGAATTAGGCCTCCGGCACCTCACTCATCGGCTGAAACGCAGATTACTCTACTTCACCCCTGTCTTCTGTGAGGTCGTGGTATCTCACTGTCGAGCCGACCCATTCATGCAACAGATTTTGTTGTTGCGGGCTCTACTACCACTGTTAATAAATCTGAGCATAACCCTACAATTTTGAAGAGTGAGGTGTCAATAAATTCGTATTTTTCCCAAGTAAATCATTAACATGTCATCAATTAAACAGTCGAGTTTTTTTACTATTAATTGTTGCTTTTGGTGAAACAATTATTAAACTCACATTACCTTAATCTAGGCCAGCGCTATTAAAATACCTAGCATTATATTCTAATCGATATTATGTACTCGCTAATGTATTTTATGTTTCTAGATCTCTACCATTGTTTTCTCAGTAGGTTGGAATATTCCTAGTATAATAACGCCTCATATAAATTAACACGGGTAATTTAGAGTCGTATGGAGCGCTCGTATTCGACATCTGGGGGTAGTGTTTAAGTGCTCAGTTAACACACAAATGTTCGCATTACCGGTTTTAATGTTATATTCTTAACGACATACGACGCTTGAATTACTACGTGCTGGAACTGTTGCGTACAATAATCTATTTATAACATTGCAGAAGCATGTTGAACATTTAGTTGAATATTAATTATTTTAAGTCTGTAGGGCTCCGAATCGGATACTGCCTTTTTACCGTTCTGTGCCTTAAAACTTAAACAAATTTTCAAGTTAATAAGCTTAACACTGATAGAGTCCGCAACAACGACATTTGTCGCAACAATGACCCGGATCAACTGGTCTTTTTGCGTTTTTTGCGTTTTGTCTGATGAATGAGTGCTTGAGGCCCAAATTTAGTCCTCTCCCCTCGAAGGAAGCGGGGAATGGGAAGCGGAAAAGGAGGGCGTGGATAGGAAAAGGAAATTTACTTTTTCCTGTCTATTTCCTACTATTTCCATTAAAGGTAGGCGAAAAACTTGCAACTCATTAGATTATTGCTTATAGGTGGTGGTCACTTACTATCAGGTGATCTGCTTGCTCGTATGCAACCTGCTTTTATATAAAAATAATAACTGAAGTTTATAATTTTTAAACCAGATGGCGTTATACTAAATCTTAAAATAATTTTTTTATCCCCTTCATTAGTATCAAGGCAAAGTTATGAAAAAAATTCATATATGTATATAACACGATAATACGTCGAAAGATACATGGATAGATAGATCTTTTACGTAAAAATATTTTTTATCTTGCATCTTATTTTATTTTATTTATATAAAAATACACATTAATGTAGCTAGGACTCAAGCGAACACCGCTTCTTTTCAGAGTGTCGTGTGATCCCTCACACGGAACTAACACTAGAAAGATTCTCTGACACAATACGTCTAATTTTTAATTACATTATTGTTTAACCAACCGTAATAATGTCGTATAATCCTAAGTAATATTATAAATGTGATTGTGGCTTTGCTTTAACTTCTTAATAACTCAATAACATATTAACAATGTCAGGGGTGCCTTTTATCTCGAAATACTGTTCAAGAGGGTTGGGAAAATACATTCCTTCATGTAAAATTATCGGTTGCTATAAAAACTACATGTTTTGACTATGACAATTTTTTGAGAAACTTTACCTATAATTTCAACTATTATACGTGGAATCATCTTACAAAAATTGCAGAATTATGAAAATTAAGAATCGAATGCGTGTGAAGACGCGGGTAACAACTAGTAAATTATAGATTACGTGTATATGCCAACGACTACGAAGAAACTTGGCGCCATAAGGTTACTACGAGAAACAAAATAATATAGACGATAATTTGTGTAAGCAAACCATGTAACAAACGGTTCAACGTACAGCTCAGTAGAGTTAGAATAATATAAGTATGTTTTGTTATACTTATAATATTCTAACTTTTTTCTAAGTTAGTTTTATGAGAGCCTTGGTAAATGAAATGAATCATTAGACCTATGATTAGTTTTTACAATACACCGTCAGATTGTGTACTATGTAAAACGCATGATTGACAATTTTACGAGTAAATTCTTGACAGTTTATTTGATCAAATTGTGAACGTGATTGCGTTATTACAACTAAGTTAAATACAATTATAAAACTGTAAACCTCAATACAATTAATGAGGTTTACAGTTTTATAGGTTAGGTTTGTTAGGTTGTACATTTTAGTTAATAATATCTTAGATGTTTATCAAAGTACTAAGTCAAATTGTGAATTTGATTTCATTCATTCAGATCAGTTTGCTGACAGTTTATAAAATGTCAAACATTGT
>JWHW01053348.1:0-12377 GCA_000931545.1 Papilio glaucus | reverse complement strand
TTTTTTTTTATATCAAATACTAACTGATATAATTAGTATAACTACGATGGACAGACGATCTGGTCATGGTTACAGTAGTCCATTGGGTGAGCAGGGGAAAGATCTCTGTAGCGATAAATGGGGGAGGCCATCGTCCAGCAGTGAACGACTTTCGGCTAAAAAATTAGATTCGATCCATTGTAACTAAGAAAGTTAAAAGGTATTTCTTTTAGAGACAGTTAGAACAACTTTTAATGTTTCATTTACCTCATAATGTGTTCCTCAATATGTTATGAGAACTAAAATTATTTCTTTATCCTTACTATAACTTTTTATATAAGAGTTTCGCAATATTACCTCAATAATAATCTTTTTGTGGATTTTCCTCATTATCTTATGTAATACCATAAGTTATATAAGTTATTAATAACTTATAAGGTATCATTTTGCAAGATATCAATATCTAATAGGTATATACTGGGTAGCCAAAATCAATTAAATCTTAATAAATATATAATGTGTATATATACTACATATGTACCACTTGCAGCCGTTTTGCGTGCAGCAGCAGGACATAAAACCAGATCCGGAAAGCCATTCGCTTGTCTGGCCCGCACTTACGCACGGAATACGCACTTGCCCCCGCAAGGGCCGATATGCGTAGGCATTTCCTCACTTGTTTACAATGCTGTGATTTTAAAATGCGCCTGTAAAATAAAAGTAATTTTTACTGATATTTTTTGAGGCGAAATGACAAAAATCAAGCAAACGTAACGAATGGCTTTTCCATTGTCACTATTGTGTAGAATACTCGTAGACAACCAAACACGTTTTACTTCGTAGCATTGCAACGCATGCTGGGAATAGTGGATAAGTACTAATCCTCCTCAATTTTTCATTTTAAAGATTACATTCCAGCAATTAGTCAACTTTCAGTTTCGTAGAATTTAATGACATTGTTTCGCAGTTTAATTTTCAATAAAATTAAAAAAAAAAACTTATTATTCATCGACAAAGCTTCTGTGTCCGGACTATAAATATCACAATTGGCATGACCTCTGTTAGAGCAATAAATGGTTGTAATTATACACAGTCTATATAATGAACACTCCCATTCATGATGCCAAATTTACATCAAGAACCTATAAGCTAGTTTTTATAAGATTTTAGCACTCCAACACTAAATAATTTTTTTAATAGAAATTAAAAGAAAATGAGTTGTTTTTCTGCTGTGAAATGAACTTCTTACCCGCATTACTGTGCAGTACATTAGTTACTGCTTAGTTAATTTTTTATAACGCATTTTAGTGGTTTAAAAAGCCACGGGAAACAGAAAAACCTAATTAAATGTTTGCTACCGTCATGCAGCGGGCAACACTAATTATAACTTTGCGTACATTTTCCTGTGAATGTATTCAAGAGCATCATTAATTTTGTAATATTTCTATATTAATAAATTAAGTAGAGTTAATTCCGTAGAGATGCGATCCTTAAGAAGTATGTTAAGCGTGACATTGAATAATAGGATTAAAAATAGCATTATAAGGGAAAAGTGTGGCTTAAAAGTGGATGTTGTGACTAGAATTGAGAAAGGTATGCTTCGGTGGTTCGGGCATGTTGAAATGATGAATGAAGGGAAACAAAGTAACATACTAAAAAAGGGCGATTCATGTACAGTACCGGTTGCCATGGTAATGATTCATTTAAGAACAATTTCATACCTATATTTCGAAGTTAAACGGAATCTCAAAAGTGTCGTTGGTCTGATTATTTTCTATTCTGTTTCAGTAAAGATCTATTGTACTAGCAGCTTTAAACTTTAACAAGACTGTGCGACCGATGCTAAGTGATTTGTGGGAATTGAAATAAAAATAAACGAGGTCGTAATATACAAAGGCGAATCGTCTCGGATACAAATTGTGGACTTTATTCATAAGACTGGAGATGAGATTAAGTTGTCTTGCAAGTTTGCTCCGATACCAGCTCTGAAGTTAACTATACAGAGGTATATTAAGTAGCCAGTCTGCAATATCTACACGAAAGTATCGTTGTTTATGCAAAAGTTCTGCATTAGCATAGTAAAGGTACAGGAGTTTTAATATTGTTGGTATACGTCGTCCATGTAAATTTAAGGAATGGAATATTATGAAAATGCATATAGCGCTCTCTCCCTCTCTCTCTCTCTCTCTCTCTCTAATAATCACTATTAACGTTGAGATGTCTTAACGATTTACTGAGAAGCACTGAGCCGCAAAATATGTTACAGGAATTAACCAGCTAAGATAATACGACCACGATTTCACAGAATTTACCTGAAGGTATTCGCACATCTGTACTTCGATTACTGGTGAAGTGCCCGTCAATTAAGTCCTTGTCCTGTCATCGTCGCAGTTTGTCTGACTATCAACTGCACCACTCGATCACTTTCTTCCATTTAAAATGTATCACCTCTATGGACTAGTGCCCATCGTATTTTTTCTTTTTATCAATTTTATTAATCTCTATATATTTTGAAAATAAATTTCTTCTGACTAAAACGATTAGCAAAACATAGAATTTTCTTCGAATTTAATTATGAACACAATCAACGCGGTGTACAACCTTCGACCGAAGGTCAATTAGGTCAAAATTTATTAAGCGCAGTAGTAAATTATATCCAATAAAAGTCCACCGTTTTCAATTTAGCGAAACTACTACATCTTTATAATTGTAAATACTAATAAAAACAGTCTGACATATCGGACAGTTGCGCCAGTGACGGAGAAATTGAGGAGCAAGAGGTTAACGTGGTAATGGCATGTTATGCGGAGGGATGAAGGACATGTAGCGAAGAAAGTAATGAGAATGAACGTAGTAGTAGAACAAGCGTAGACGGAGACCGTCTGGATGAATGGTATGAAAGATGATAGAAGGGCGTGAATTCAGATATGACGGCTGATAGAGGGATATGGAAGAGATGTGCGAAAAAGGACAGAGATGATAATGAACAGTCTAACACATGAGAGAACATAAAAAAGTTATTTTATAATGGTATATCCTTTAATTAAGTGCTAACAGATACTGCGTATCGAAATTGTGTGAAGACATGTTCCATTTCTGGTCGAAATAATTTCACAACTAATTTATGTGCCTTTGTTTCACATTAACTTTTTTATTATACGTAATCCGACAGGATTATCAGTGCAGAGTATAGTGTTAGGAACCCGCTCTTATTATAGTACACCTTATTGAATTGACCCTCAGTCTCATGTCGTCGACTCACGGTAACCGCGCAGAAATTCAATGTTTCAATTAACATACTTTAGTAGTACTTTCATTTAATGTTTTACCTGTTTAACTCAACCTCTTTCTTCTTTGTCTCTTTTTATACAAGTATTTAAGGACATTAATAAATATTCAGTTTCTTTAAGGTCGTGATCTTTACAAGAATCAGGAGTTGCAGTGGTGGTAGTAAACCGATTTACTGTTCTTATAGCTAGGTGCAAATAGAAACACAATATTTATTGTACGCTTTTTCGATTCATATAGCATTCTATCTAAAAATAATTCGAATGTTTATTCAAGGAACAAATGACAAAATTTATTAAAATCTCATTTCATTGTGTTCATGAATAACTTGAAGGTATAATAAAATAGTTAGGGGCATCGCCGAGGGACTAGTCCTACTTCAATAAATTAATAGAAATGTTTCTTCGGCTCACAGAAAACAAGCTATAAATTTTTATTTACAGTCGGCAATATTTTATCGCGCGCAGAAGAAATGTTTGAACCATACAGCATAATAACGTATTACTTTAGATTAAGGCTGATTTTTAAGCTTTGTACACCGTTTGCTTTTAAAATGACACTTCTGGGTATACGTTTAATTTGGTTCTTGGTACTTCGCTTCGCTTCGTATTCTGAATATGTTCGCTGTTCTGAATCGCTTTTAACTCTTAACATAACGTGAGAGCTATGCCAAGTGCGAGTCAGACTCGCGCACGAAGGGTTCCGTACCATTACCTATAAATACGGCAAAAAAATCACGTTTGTTACGTGGGAGCCCCACTAAAATATTTGTTTTATTTTAATTTAATTATCTATTTTTAAAGAGAAATATAATTTAAAAGAACATATAATCTCACAATCACGGTTCTCGAGATACAGCCTGGTGACAGACGGAGAACGGAGTCTTAGTAATAGGGTCCAGTTTTAACCTTTGGGTACGGAACCCTAAGAAAATTGTTTCGTTCTTAATATTGTTTTTTATTAAATTAGGTTTTCTAAAAAGCACATGATTCTCCTCCTCGTCGTGGCCAGAATCTCCTCTGTCTTCCTGGTAATAATTCTGCACTACAATCCTAGCTGATGTTGAATGAAGTCAAAAGGTGGTCAATTAATATCAGCCTAAACATTCTTCTCTTCAAAGTACCAACGATATTCGGACGGATCATTATTCTTGAATGTTTCTTGATCGTCGGCTGTTGGTCAGATGTGGCTTGCCCTCTATCACTAAAGCTCACACGACAAGTCTTTGTGTTACTTTTTTAGCAGAAGCTGTTAAACAATTAAGCGGTTCACCCACAGCGACAAGCTAATGAATTGTAGATGCGTTACCTTTAATGGATAGAGGAGGGGATATACAAGGATATTTTCTTTTCCTAGTCATCTCTTCCCCCATCAGATCCTCTTCACGTTTCCATCCTGTCTATATTAAAAAAGGATAGGAAGGGGAAAATACTAGGATTAGAAACGAAGGATACTTCTACTTGACGCCTGTCTTCTGTAAGGTTGTGGTATTTCACCGGTCGAGCCGGCCTATTCGTGCAACTGATGCTATTCTTGCGGCCTCTGCTGCTGTTCAACAGTTAGACATATTTTATCCTTGCATATTAGTCTTGTCTTTTAGACGAATATAAAAGTAAAATCTCTTTATTATTCAAGGTTTTATACTTTCTAATCATATACGTAATTTACTTTATGAACAGTGTCGTCATATGTTTTAGTATGAGCCTCGAAGAATACGCTTAACATCAATTTAAACTGTTTGAGTTCGCCGCGTACTTATATTTACAGAGTAATGTTTATATCCACGATGCGAAAAATTGAAGAGTATTTCCATAGCATTGATGCGCGAAATTTGTTTGAGAGAGTATTTCGATCCATTTTTTCTTTCGCATATGGTACGATCTTTAATTTTTTATGGTAGAAGGTGGTAAACGAGCAAGCCTTCTTATTAGAAAATCATGGGGGACTGAAATTAGGCCTCTGGCACCTCACTCATCAGATGAAACGCAGAAGGATATAATAGCTCCGGCTCTTTCTAGAATATGATTAAAACCAAAAATATATACACCAGAACTTTACTGACGCACTTATTTGCATTTTTGTGGAAGAAGTAGACAAAAGAATACACACACATACATTTACAATATTCAGAAAAGTGATAAACGTGTTACTAGTTTTGGGATAGGAAAGGTGGAGAGTTGATAAGAAAAGAAAGCAGAAGAAGTTGAGATGATTATAATATGGCCTACAGCAACTCACTTACTTCCGGTTTTCTTGATAGTAGTACGTACAATCAAAAAGAGTTAAAATATTTCTGAATAAGTTGTGCTGTAGAAAGATCAGGTATAATTGTATTTGTAAAGTTGTTGTGTGGTTATTTTTGCGTAAAAACTATACGTTGCAAGTTTTGACGACATCTCTTCAGAGGCGAGAGATGCAGGTTTAGAAACGTGAAACGTATTAGAAGTCGGAAATGTCACAACAACCAACAGCAACCCAGCGGGCTTACCACGTTATTGGAATTTTCTCAAAAATTCAATTTAAGTTTGTTACTTTCATAGAACTACGATTGCTTTAGAAATATTTTATTTCAGAAAGTGAATTATATATTTTTAAGAAATAAAATAGATAATTTACATTCATTACGCAGATCACGTTTATTTATGTTTAACATAATAATGGTATGGCGTGACATTGAATGATAGGATTAAAATTTGATGTTGAGACTAGAATTAAGAAAGGTATGCTTCGGTGGTTCGGGCATGTTGAAAGGATGAATGAAGAGAGGACAATGAAAAGATTTTTATCTAGCAAAAGTGAGTGGTAGTGTTGGTATGGGACGGAACTTATACCAGATTAGCGGCGTACTAAAAAATGGCGATATAAGGTGCACCCATAACCGACGAGAATGTATGCGTAGATGTATGAATGTAGAAGGAGCGAGATAGGTGTGCCAGGATCGCGCCTAAAATCCATGGTCTCAACCTACCCCGGCGTGCATATTTACTTATTTAAGATCTTAACAATAATTTCAGTAACCAATCTGTAAAATCTAAATTATTTTAAACGTAGTAAACAGTTTTCTTGCTTACAATTTATTAAAATAATAGTTCACGAGCTAAATAATAAAGCAAGAGTGTAGAAGACGTAAAAGTTCATGACGCTGCTGCATATTAAAATACTTTATTCGCAGCAAGCGTTTTAGAGAGATATTAAAGTTGCGAGTTCGCGTCTTTAAAACTAATTTACGTGTACATGTTAACTTAACCTAAAACATTATTTAGTGCAACAATTTTCTTGATAATGCAATAGTTTTCAATGATGCTTTCATATTTTCTTAATTTTATTGTATTACACGAATGATGTTCTAAATATCTTCCCAAAAATCGGACAAGTGCGAGTCGGACTCGCGCACGAAAGGTTCTGTACCATCTATACAGATAAATAAAATTGAAGTGTCTGTATGTAATATCAAAATAAAATTCCCATACCCAATCCACATGATGTATATACGGTATTTATAACGAAAATGCTATTTTTTAAATTTTTGTCTGTCTGTCTCTCTGGTTTTTCCGGGTAATCTCCGAAACGATTGAACTGATTGGAATGGGATTTTTACTGGAAGATAGGTAATATTGTAAGGATTCAAATAGACTAATTTAATTTCAGCAAAAGAATTAGAGTTCCGCGCAAAAACTTAAAAACCCTCTACATTGTGAAAAAGATTACGCGTCGCCGAATAGAAAGCGCCGCCCGCTACCTACGATGTCACGTTGCGCGCCACGGTAGTGGTGATGTGGTGGTGGTGGTGTTCGAGTTAGTGATGGTGGCGGCGTCGGTGTCGGTATCGGTTTTGGTCTTGGATCATTAAAAATGCGCATTCTAAAAATTCATTACAAAGTATAAACACGTGCGGTATTACTTAACCATTTTTTTTAACTTTTAAATTGAATAGCAACAACACTGGGTGAAATGTAGCTCTATACAGATAAACAATTAAATTGTTTGTTAATATCAAAATGTAACTTTGATACTGATGTTTTATTTTGTACGGTAAAAATACGATTATAATCGTTTATTCTGCTAAGTGATTAATATGTTTTATTTGATTTCACGCGGACGAAGTAGCGGGCAACAGCTAGTTATCTATAAAAATAAACGTTGTATGGGAGTAATTACCACAGACTATAATTGTCGGTTAAATTAAATTGCATGGCGCGTTAAACCGTGGGTTACAGTCATTTAACTAATAAATTTCACGAACTGAACTTAAGATCATTCACCCCCAAGCATACGAAGTATCGGAGGACAATTTTATTCGAAATGATAATGAAGACAACGACCCCGAACCTCCTCACTGCAAATGAGAGGCAATTGAAGTGAAACTAAATGTGTTTCGTTATATGCAGTTCAATACGAGAGGGTGGTCTATTGTATTAATCAAAAGAATAACTCTTAAACTTGTAAAATAAAATAAATTCAAAATCGAATTAACAATTCAGAGAAAAATATTATAGAAGACAAAAATATTTTGGGTTTTGTTAATAATTTAAATTTCGAGATGTCTTCATTTTAATATAAGCTTCACATTGTATTGAATGGAGTTTGAAGATCTGGCGTGTAGTGCGATGACAAAGCTCAGTGACAGGAATTGTTCCAAACAATTCTTCGGAACACTCTCCATGGTAGGAACGGTAAAAGATGAGAACTAACGGCCCTGCGCAAGCCGCCACGATACGTGACGATATACAACTAAGGGTGGTTTTTTGGCGATAAACGCGCAAACAAGCGGCTGTTTGGGCTTGAAATGGGCAATATTTTGTCGACCTCAATCCGAGATGTGACCTGATAGAGTCTAAAGATTCAGATTTAAGTTTGTTCCAGTACTCATTCACGCAACCCAGGTAAATATTAGCCATGTACAAGGCATAAATATCGTCTGCTTTGCAATGAACTTTACTAATTTCCAAAATATCATTGACATGGAGAATAAAGAGGGGGGAAGCCAGTACACAGCCTTGTGGTACACATTCATTGGTGTAGAGTCCGAGCATGCACTGTCAACTACGACCCTCGAGGAAGCTGGTCCTTATCTAGCTATCTAGTCGCATAACTTCTCTAGAAGCCCGTAGGGAGACAGCTAATAAAGAAAGAATATTATGAAATTATATTCGCACCAAAAAAAAATCGAGAAATAAAAGTCAATCTGTCCGATGGCAATAGTCTTTGATCTTTGAAATTAACGAAAATATAAAAGTCGAGAAGTTTTTTAATAAATTAGGAACAATAAGGGACTTTATTGTAAGCTTTATTACATTCTCATTGTTCTTTATTTTGCCTACTCGAAAAGTATACAAAGGAGAAATATATGTCTACATTTTATTAATTAATGAAGACTACAAAATCGTTATTTAGTAATAAGAAACATTACAGTTAATAAGTTTCTATTTTTAAAGCATTAAAATATGTATGTTAGCGCCAAAAGCCTAATGATTAAGAGTACGGACTGCGAAACATGCACAACATGGTCGTGGGTTTGACTTCTTGTCGTGAACTATTTCCAACCAAGTTTAAGTTTAGTTGGGAATGGTTAAGATAAATATTAGTACATTATTTTTATAATCTACTAATATTTCATATACATGCCCGAGGGTTGGCGCCAGCAGGCGACCGGCCGTAAAAAAAACTATAGGTAAATCCTATTACAGTATGGACCACGGTCGTGCTGTGCCAACCCCAGATAAAAAAGTAGGTGCTCAGCGATCAAAATAATATTAGAATACCATGCCCTTCATCATTAAAGTCCATCTAAGAAGTAATGGACAATATATTCTGGATGATAATTGCGTTTTGCAATATTAATTTCACTCAATAATTTAGACATTGATGAATAAAGCTTGTCAAATGTGTCTATCTTAATTGTGAGTGTTCTATAATGAAGTAATACAAGTAATGATCTCTTTTTACTTTGCAAGGAGATAAGAATGAAAATTTAATAAAATTGCGGAGATGAAGACGGGGTTTGAGCAAAATTTAATAACAGAATATAGTCCTTAAGTTGTAAAGTGCGCACATAAAGAGGCCTTATCACATAAAAGAGGACGGTTACTTAGGGAATATAGAAGATATAAAATCTTTTAAAGCGGGAATTAAATTCTGATTTCCTACAATCAACACTTCAAGAAATATTGGCATCGAGGAATAGGAATGATGGCAAATGAAATCAATAAATCGTTGAGAAAAAAACTATATCTTTTAATTTTATTCTATCGTATTAAAGGAGTTAACATTTGTCGTCCCGTTTGAACGATTAAGTTATAATAAATTGTAACATGGGAAACATGCAGTATGTTGCCAATAAAACAAGTGGAGTAAGGCTGAAAACTAGAGAACATATGAAAGTATGGAAATAGGTTTCCTCAGAAAACGCACCGCAAGTAACGAATGTAATGTAATGTTTTTTTAATTGAAAAAGGTGACAAGCTCTGTGAGCTCAAGTGAGCTAGGAGCTCATTATATAACGTGACCAATGCCCATAAGCATCTGCAACAGCCTTACGAGTTGCAGATGAGTTGCAATGGATAGAAGGAGTTGATAAAAATAATTTTACTCAGTATTAGGTAAATTAGAAAAAAACATATTTGTTTTGATTTGTATATAGTTCTTATATATATGAATTATACAATACTAGCTGTTGCCCGCGTCTTCGCACGCATTTATAATATTAATTAGGAAGTGAAATGTGTGGAAAGTACATATGTAGGGTGGAACAAACATAGTCATTCCATGCGTGTCTTGTTCAAGTACTTTCGCGAGGCTCACAATGGACTACAAAATAATGAAACCTTGATGAAATATTTTTTGTAGGTTTTTTTCGCAACTCGCACAAAAGTTGAAAATAATTTTTCTTTTTAATGTACATTTACGGTAGTTAAAATATGTAAATAACATATAAAATACGATGTGTATATGTATGTTGTGTTTGTTTATATATATATGTTCTCTTAAGACTCCGAAACGTCTTAACCGATATCGATGATATTTTCAGATCGGCCTAGCGGGGGTGTTAGCGCTAACACCCCTGCTAGCTATATATAACAAAACAAATTATTTAACTGTCAATTAAAAAGTATGATAACTGAGGCCCTTAGTTCCGACAAACTGTAGGAGTACCTGTTATCTTGTTTGAAATAGCAATTATTGTACGGTCTCAAATTAATTAAAATGTCGACAGTTTTATTAAACGTTCAACAAAAGCGACGTTCACTTTATTTTTATTTCCTTAATTGATAATATTTAATTATTGTAAGCTCACGAAACAACTTTTCATGAATACCCTTCTATTTTCCTTATATACTCAATTTTTCTGTCCTACCTAAAAGTCATGCTCCTAAAGGCTGGCAACGTATGTACAACTTAACTTTTTATTTCTTTACATAGCAGTGGTAATGTTATGTATAAAAATATATAATAAACAATATATAAGTGTTTTAATGCCACTGAAATAGATCCATTTACTATATTATACATATGAATATACCTAGCTGTTCCATATAGTATTATCAAATACCACCTCACTTGCAATCGGACTGAACAAAATTTTACATTCACACAGCGTTTGTAGAATAACTTAGTCGTTGTATTGTGTGGGAGTAACGTAAGGTAGTCTGGCTGGTTAGAACAACATCATTTCCTTTTTTAAAGAAAGCATCGAGAGGAATGGATACGAATTTGAACCTTATTATTTCTTGTCTATCCAGCGAAACGTAGGTGTCTAACCTCTCATTAAGGCTCATATTATTTTGATCTGGTTCTATTTTATGATTAATTTCGGATAAAATTCATTGATTTATTCTTTTTTTTTATTTCTATTAAATGTCAATGGGCTTTAGCTATGTTTTTGACATATATTTCATAACAATTATACACTTGACTTGTAACAGCCTACTGTTAATACTTTGTGTATGCGCGTAGAATTTTCAGATAGCGATTATCCCCGACTTATCCCGTACTTTCGGTAACCAGTTAAACAAGATTTTAGTGCTCCCCCAGGGCCGATACCTTATCGAGTCGGACTAAAAACAGCCCCGGGGTAACACAAAAGGAAAATTTATGTACACGAATTGACAGAGAGACTAAAATTGTTGTATGTTTTATTTGATCTGAAAAGAAAATAAATAACTTTTACAAAAACACAACAATAAATATGACAATAACTTATTGTCCGCTTTTGATTAGGAAACTGGCTAGCTGATTTTTTGACGGCTGTAAGTTCACATTAAATAAGGACGTGGACTATAAAAATCCAAATGGAAACCAGATTTATCCAGTTTATCACGACAAATGTATTAGCAATTGTCTCCGAGCATTCCACTTATTTCCAAATAAACATTCAAATTCGTAGAAGATTTACACATCTAATATAGCCTTGACTGATGACTTAAAAAGTGTTCTTGCAACGACTTAGGGTCCTTCAAGAAGCGAGCCTATCTCTTTCTGAAAGGCCGGCAACGCATCTGCAGTTCCCCTGGTGTTGCAGGTGTCCATGGGCGTCGTTGAGTACCTTGGTGTTTCCGCCGCTCGTTTGCCCCCTTCTCTTATAAAAAAAAAACTGTGCTTGCCACGGGCTTCGTATATGTTAAAGAGTGTTCTAGTTCTCATTTGAACATTGTGTATAAACTGTAGGTTTGATGAGGGACGTTCAATTAGTTTTATTCGTAAATACCATTTGCCGTATCGTTTGCAAGGTTAGGTTTGTTTATACAAGCCCCTAGAGAGCGACGCTAAAAGGTTTTCCCTGGCGAGAGCCGGGGTCAACAATTTACTTTGCTCGCTTGAAGTCATTTCTCAACACCTCTGTACATAAATTAAATTAATATTTATAATATAATTTGAATCTATTAATGTGATAAGATTAACACTATTTTTAGAGCAGAAAACGGTATCCTAGCAACAGTTTATCATTTTAACAGTGGTAGAGCCCGCAACCTCACAGAAAACAGGCGTGAAGTGGAAGTACTCTGGGTTTCGTGCGATGAGTGAGGTGCCGGAGGCCTGATTTCGGTTCTCTTCCCTTTCCCACCCTTTCCTCATAAGGATGGGAAGGAACGGGAGGAGGTTGGACGAGGAGG
>JWHW01053319.1:4211-25718 GCA_000931545.1 Papilio glaucus | reverse complement strand
GATTTAGCAGATACAAACGCGCTTTAATATTTATCATAAAGTAGAGCATCCTGTAGGTATTTGCCGATGCATTATGACGAACATCCTCCACCGGTCACAATTGATTGCACAGATCTTACATGCACACATGAAGTTCGTTTCACGTCTGTTGAAATACTCATAGAGATGCCAATACCACTTGTGACAACTTTCACTTAAAACAAATTAGAAAACGAGGTGATGTGGCATTAAAAATCTGCCAAATATCTTTGTTATTCATATTACGTAATAAATATTCGTATAGCGGTCGGCAAACTTCTAGAACATTAGGAAACTTTCAAAAAACATTAGATATCAGTAAGTCAGGCCGTGACAACGCGCGTTAATGCAAATACCTATCAAAAGATGGCGCTTATCAATTATTTACATAAATTATTATTTTTGAAGTGTTTATGGAGAAAACGTCTATAAAATAAAAATATTTATTTTTGACGTTTTTATGGAGAAAACGTCTATAATATAAAATTTAAAAATAAAAGTCTAATCTAAGTACAAAATTTCGAGCAATTTGTTGGAGGCATTTCCGAAATTAGATTATGTATACATGAATTGCTCGTTTAAAGGTATTAGATCCTAGTCCTAGTCCCGGCTTTCGCACGGGTACCAATAATTATTCAGGAAAACAGCTTAGATGACAAACGTGCCCCGCGGTTTCACCCGCCGTGCAATTAAATTTAACCGTTTAACAATTTCATTGTTCAGCCAAACCTTATTACATTGTACATAGATCTGAGATCAACTTACATTGGAATACAAATATTGATCCATACAAACTTTAAGAGGGGGACCTCTTTAAACCTTTAGGGGGTGAATTTAGAAAAATCGTTTTTAGTGCTCGCGTGTGTAATAACAGAAATACAAATTTTCAGTCTCTAGGTAGTCTCTACTCTCTAGTATTCTACTCTAGATAATCGATCAGATAGTTGCTTCTCTTATATATTTTGCAATAAAAATATTAAGGTCAATAATCAAATAAAAACTATCCTGACACAGTGATCACCGTTTAAAGTCCACGAGCAAGGAGATAAAATAATTATTTTTCATCAGGTTTTGGTCTGTCGATTATGTTCTCTGCATTGATTATCTGTTTGAGCCAATCCATTATTTTCGTACTTACCTTAACCATCAAAAGTTTGAACTTTTAATTAACTTAAAAATATTACAGCGAAATATTTTATGTTTAGATTTTCAAATCAGTCAAACATTTTAAGTTCTATGTTCAATGTACTATGTTCAACATAATAGATCAAACTAATACAAAAGTGTTAATAAAATAAACTCGTGAATGTGACTAATATATAACTAAATTTGTGTGTGACACTCCGACACCAAAAATGTCTAAATCTAAGGGAAAAAAATCTCGTTTGCTTTGCTGGTAAGTGTTTTTAATAAAACAATGCTAACATAATAGTGCTCATTACGTAAGTGGTCTCACTGATTGTATACTAATTAAATAACGGCCTTAACTCACGTGTAGTCCGGTGTAGTATCGAGCCCGTCCTTCAGGGTGAGTAGGACTGAGATTAGTTCGCGGTCGCGGCTCGTCTCGCACTAATCCCAGTCCCACTCACCCTGAGGAAGGACCCTCGACGGTCTCGAAACTAGTCGGTACATACACCGGATGTGAGGTAAGCTTATTTAATTAGTTTATTAAAAACTATCTGACCCGGAAAACTTCGTTCGTCCTTAGAATTAACTTGTGTTACCTTATTAGCTGTAATAATTGCTGATTTTGTTATACCCGGGTCGATCTCTTTATTGAAAGCACATTGGGCTTGAGCACAGTGGGCGATAGTGAGGGTCACGGCGCGGGGTGGTCGCATCAAGCGAACAGTCCCGACGACGATAGATGTGAGAAGCCATATCATAATAGGTCTGTAAGAGGCAGTTTGTTTATAAGACCCTTAATCAGGTTAAAACACTTGATAGTTTATTCTTATTACTCAAGGAATCTAATAAGGCCAAGATTGATTTTATTATATTTTTATTTATTTTATTTTTTATTTGTTTCAGTTCCGGATTCTTGTCATCGTCGATTGAAGAGGTGAGTGATATTTATTTATTAGTTTTTCTTATGGGCTTCAGATGTTTTCTATGGCGTGGAGATGATATAAAGTGCAGGCAAGTTGGATGTTGCCGCGGATTTATTTATGACCTTATTCGTAGATATAGGGTTGTCAAACAGTTGGCATACTAGGTTTTTTATATAGCATAAGGGGCGAACGAGCAACGGGTCGCCTGATAAAAGTGATCGCAGCCGCCCCTGAATATCCCCAACACCAGAGGAACTGCAGACGCGTTGCCGGCCTTTAAGGAAGGCGTACGGTCTTCTCTTGAAGGACCCTAAGTCGTATTTGTTTCGAAATACCGCTGGAGACAGATCATTCCACAAGCCGTGTATAGAATTTGGAGCTCTGTCGTGTTGGAAAGCTAATAGAAGAGACCAACGGTATCGACAAACGGACGACGGAACGACGAACCGTCTATTACACTCCGGGGAAGATTACGAATTTAGTATTAATATTATTTGGTGTGACAACCCTATAGTCTCGGTAATTTAAAAGGGAATATGCATCCGCTTGTTAGGCATTAGGAAGTAATTTATCTCACAACTTGGAAGTTGTATTAGGGGTATACATGAATATGATTTTTTTAACGGCTGCGAACGACTTCCGAAGTGGTTGTTGTGTTGTTCGAATGGAATCCTTTTTAGAAAGAAAAATCCAATGCGGTCGGGTGAGACCGACTGTTGACCTCGAATTAGTAAATATATTTCTTGTAATTTATTTTCATTAACTATCCTTTTGTGCGTTATGTTTCATCTATGCCAGGCATCACGCGACGGCTCACTTACGTTTTTTTTTAACCATTATTTAACAACCTTATAATAATATGTTTAAACAGTGGTAGAGCCCGCAACAATATCTGTTGCACGAAAGTACCGGCTCGATCGGTGAAATACCACGACCTCACAGACAACTGGCGTCAAGTAGAAGTATGCTTGTGCGTTTCGTCTGATGAGTGCCAGATGCCCAATTTCAGTTTTCCAGTCTTTTCCTAATAAGGACAGGGGGGAGGGGAATAGTCGAGATTAGCCGGGGTGGAGAAGGTAAGGAAAAGGAAACATCCTTTTTCCTGTCTATCCCCTTTTATGTCCATTAACGGTAGGCACGCATTTGCCACTCGTTCAGTTCAGTAAAGTAGCTTTTCTCGTATTTCGCGTTCCAGTCGTTATATTTTAATAGATTTTTTTCTATACCACACGTGAACGTATCTGCCTAGCCTTCTACTCTTCAGCCGTGATGGTTGACGTCTTCTAAAAATCCAGCTATCCCAATTCGTGTGTGACATCTTTTAATAGCAGGATTTATGGCACGCTTCCCGTGGGATAGCTCTGCGCTGACAAAACCCGGCACCGACGTCAAATGTCGCCTTTAATATCGTTTCACACATTTCAAACGTCTATAAATATAACCCAAACGGGATATCCATATTTGGTTTGTCAATTTTTCTGTGAGCCACCCAACTAGACACGGTGAGTTTTGTAGTACAACTATTATAATACTTAATTCCATATCAAGATAGAATTTTTGTAAACAAACAAACGTCACTTGCTATACATAGCGGCCATTGCACTTTTTATACCTTCATCAGAAATGTTGTAATTTTGTGGTAATCGTTAGATAAAGTGAAGTGAAATTGTATAATATGGATAGCTAATGTTATAAGGTAATATGAGAAAAAAGTAAGTTGTAACCTTTGTTTACAAAAATTCCATCTTGACATAACAAACTATAATCAGTACTACCTGATCTGACTTAGTGACATCATAGTGATTATGTCATCATGTAATGTCATGTCAAAGTTAATTTACACACTAATCTGTCCTGGCTTAACTGGTTTTAGTGTTCTTCAAAGTCTGTTCTTCAAATTTTAAAAATTAACAGGGCTGCTCAACATGAACTGCAATATATGTGATGCAGGATTGTTGTCTAGGTAGGCTATGTATACGTGTCATGTGTACATACTAGTGATCCGCCCGGATAACCGATTCGGAATCCATAGGAAACATCGCCTTTTATATACGTAGACAAAAAACTAAAAGTATTATCCCACGGGAACCATATATTTTTCCGGGATAAAAAGTGGCCTATATTCTATTCCAAACTGTAATCTATCTCTGTGCCAAATTTTATCCAGATCTGTTCAGCCGTTTTTAAATGAAAGAATAACAAACTTCCATACTTTAAAAACTTTCGAATTTATAATATTAGTAGGATATGGGGACGTTGTAGAATTTAATTGAATTCAATTAACAAGTACTGTACGTTTCTTTGATGCCCGCCTTTCGCCGCAACCTGGGGGTCATTACGATAAAAGAAAGCGATGACGGGGTTATTCTGCCTAATTGAGGATCAACCAAAAATAACACGTGTGAATAGATATCGACAATTTTTTCTCGAGATCGACTCAAAAACCTCTCACGACCGACCGTTTGAGCACCCCTGAACATTTAGATACTTGATCGACATAAGTCCGTCTTCGGAATTCAATATCAATATGTATTACTACCATCAACTTTTACTCCATAAATTTTCCTTCATTCGTCCTTTTTAGGGTTCCGCATTCTAAGGGTAAAACGGGACCCTATTACTAAGACTCCGCACTCTGTCCGTCGATCCGTCTGTCACCAGGCTGTATCTCGCGAACCGTGTTAGGTAGACAGTTGAAATTTTCATAGATGATGTATTTCTGTTGCCGCTATAATAATAAATACTAAAAAACAGAATAAAATAAATATATAACGGGGCTCCCATACAACAAACTAGTTTTCTTAGATAATTTTAATTTTATACGGAACCCTTCATGTGCGAGTCCGGCTCGATTGCCGGTTTTTTAATTTATTTTTTTATGGTAGAAGGTTGCAAACGAGCAACCGGATCACCTGATGTTATGTGAGCGCTACCCATAGACATCCGCAACAAGTGGATGCGTTGCCTACCTTTAAAGGACAGAGAGGAAAAAGGATGTTGCAGGTTCTACCACTGTTAATGTAATTCTCAAACCATTGCAGTTAGGTGTCTTAATTGTCACAATATACTTCGTCAGTTGAACATATTTCCGTGCTAACATCGTCCCTCTACACCGGCGTTGTTGATAAGGCAATGGTAAACTTTAATTAGCAATCTTATCAACTGGTTATCTTATTGGTTCGGGGAATATTACTAACACTGTTTAGCTTTTGATGGCATTATTTGATTCACCTTTAGAATCGTGAAACGATGATTTAGAAATAATTTTAATAAATACTCACACCCGTAACCCGAAGGGCTAGGCGGAGATTATGGATCTCCATTTGGCGCGATCCTGGCACACCTCTATCGCTTCTTATCCATACATCTACGCACATGTACAGGCACTCCTTATATCACCCTTCTTTACTGTCACTAATCTGATCGATATAAGTTCTCCTTGGACGTAGTCCTCCCTGTCAGCGCTGCCACTCACTTTTGCAACATTTTCGTTATTCGTCCTTTCAACATGGCCGAAATTAAAAAAAAATCAGCGACGAAAATAAGAAACAAACTAGTGCGAAGCCGCGGGCAACACGTAGTTAATAAATGCTTTCACTCCCGCAAGCATTCTTTAGTAAGTAGTTTCTGGAGAAAGAGGTCAGATTTTGTGGTGATCGTTCTGACCTCATAAGGTTAGGAAGGTATATCCTCGTTCGCAGCTGTTCGCAGCTTCCCAGAACTTTGTTATATTTACAAACGATTCCTTGTTTATATTGAAATTCAGAGAAAACAGCACGATGACGTCATCAAACATCCTTCAGTTGCTAACAATAAATAATACATATTAACATCGCAACACCCGCGCTTTTTGAACATTTTAATTATCAAATTGAACATGAGTAAAAGCACCTACGTAGTTTTAATTTTATATTCTGACACCTCTCGCTTCTTACGTGTCTATGCATAAATGTATCGTCTGCTACAGATTTTTTACATCACCATTCTAGTCAATATGTGCACTAACTGTGGCACGCGGTTTCGATTAAATAAATGTACGCTCACGCCCGTAAACCAGAGGGGTAGGCAGAGATTATGTATTTCCATTTGGCGCGATCCTGGCACTCCTCATCTTCTTCTACATTCATACATTTACGGATGCAAGCTCGTCGGTTATGGGTGCTCCTTATACGGGCGGTATATATTCTTTAGTCTGCATTATTTTTCTATCCGTCGGGATTTTTTTGATATAAAAAGTTATTGTATATATATGTTATATTTGTAGTCCTAACAATGTGTGTGCAAAATTCATGATCTGTTGAGTCGTTAAGTGTGACAAACAAACTGACGTTCGCATTTATAATATTCGTTAGGATAATAGGGTGTTTCGTTAATTCCATTCCGAGTGCTACGTCGTAGCAATACCGTAGATGTGTTAAAAATAGCTCTTTAAAATTCCAACTCGCTTTGATTGAGCAGCGCGTTGTAGCTGTTAAATAAAAATCTATGAAATTTCGTTGCCTCTCGTAGAGTTTACCAGTCAGCAGTCAGTTGGCGCGAAAGACGTTCGGAGACGGACGTGTTCGTTGATGTTATAAAAATTTTCGGTTTCTTTTCGGTATCGCTGTGTTATTTAAAGTGATTTGTTTGAGGTTCTTAATTTAAACTTGTATGTCTTAATTTTTTCATAATCATTATTTGTGCGTGGTATGTCAAATCTCTAGAAAAGTTTTTAATGTATTTTTGTTTAGTATAGGTATTTTGAAAAATTACTAATAAATATTCTTCTGTAGCCCAAGCTTATATCTAACTATATATGACTAGCAAGTTCCCACGGGTCCGCACGCATTGATTTCTTATTTTCCTCTTCGTAAATTTGCGTAATTCGATTTCGCGTATTATAACTAGTAAACGTCAAAAACTTGTCTATCGGTCGCCATGGTAATGTTTGACATGATAATAACAAAATGTCAGGAAGTTATTGTCATGTCCGACTGCCCTTCATAGGCAACGGAAAGTAGGTTATATTTACTATGCCTCGGAAAGATTTTTTTTTCGAATTAAAAGAGTGTTTTTAAAATATACAAATGATATAAAGCACCTGTGTCCTATACTGTTGAAAATATATGAACAAAATTTCATGATGATAGGTTGAATAGTTTACGTGTGTAATATACAAACAAACTCACATTTATAATATTAGGATTATATATGTACTTTTACGTGATGAATTAAATTACACATTGCATCCAAATTTCATTCCCGACAATCCCGGACAAACATCGTAATACGAGATAGTCTATAGCACTAAGCGGTAATATACTTTTCTTACAGTGAAAGAATTTTCCAAACCGTTCAGTAGACCCAGATTACCTCCGACAACCGCACAAACTTTACCTCTTATAAATTATCTTACAGTTTTTTCTCGAATATCGAAACACATTATCTGTAAATAATCATATCCAGTACACAATATGCAATAGGGGGAGGGCAACCCAACGCCAGATGCAAACAGCTAGTTAAATATGAGAGAAAAGTAAATAAAAGGGGCGATGTCACCGAACGATTGTAAACTTCGTCAGTTTATAATCCATCTAGGCACTTTATAAATATATAGCAAATTCTAAACTAATCGTATCGTAGACAATTTGACGTGTACATGATACTACCTATCCAATAGACAGGTCTATATAAGTGTTTTGTCAATAAAAACATCAAAAAAATGTAAATAATTAATGTGCGCCATCTTTTGATAGGTATTTGCGTTATGTAATGTTGGAGCGTTGCTAAGGGTTAATTTACTGATATCTCGTATTTTTGTCAGATAGCGCTACATTTAAAAAAAACATGATCTTGCATATAGAAGACAACGCAGAGCGAACCTCGGTCCATAGCTAATGAAATTAATATAAGTATTAAGTATAATCTGTAACAATGAAATGTGAACAAATGAAATTACTATTGGTAAATTGAGTGAAATTTTCATTCAAATGCAATCATTTGTTAATAATACTCCCAACACACAACAACTCAATGATCATAGACTGCAACGATTTGGCTTTAAACCAAAACAATTAAATAGCTATTTTACCCAGAACATGATGTCGTACAACGCTTTGCATGCGAGATATTTACATTCCTTTTGTTTGTAATGTCCTAAATACGTCTGTTTATCTGGATGTTTGTACGTTGTGTATGACAGATTAGGTAATCATCTGACTGTCCTTTCCTTATTTTATCTGCACAGTACAACCGTAGTCCATACTGTATAGGTTTTGGCTACAGTTTTAACGTCCGGCCGCCTGTCTGGCGCCAACCCTCCTCTTCAACCCTATCTTAAGTGGGGATAATGTCATTAAAATCAAATACATGACATTATATTATTAACTATGGACCCGCCCCGGCTTCACGCTATTTTTACGTATTTAGTATGTAATCCGTATCCAAATATATATGTTGTGAGCTAGAGTATTAAATTTAGGTTATAATTGCCCTTAACACTGCAACGTTCTGACTGTTTAGATGATATCAAAAATATAAAAACTAGAAAGTTTTAAAGCTAGATACCAGATGCTCACATCCCGCGCCGCGCCCCTCGCTGTCGCCCACTGTGCTCAAGCCCAATGTTATTTCAATAAAAGGCAGCAATATACAATTTAGTAATAACACACCCAGCAATTAATATAGCTAATAAGGTAACACAACAAAAGTGATTCTTAAGTGGAACGAAGTTTTCCAGGTCAGCTAGTTAACTATAGATAACTATTATATCTATATTAACTATAAATAAATAACTATTATCATTCAGAATTAAACTCATTCAGACACTCATTACTAGTGGGTTGTCTAGTAAAAAATAAAAAGCCCGCTAGAGTTACGAGATGGCGGAAGAAAAACGCGCGCTGTCTATCCCGTGACGCGTTTGATGTTTACAACGCGCGTCCGTTCAGTCGATAAATAACTCAAGGAATGCGGCAACCCAACCCATTGTTTAAAATTGAACACGCCATAACATATGTTTGTTTTTAGATATTGCATTTTCTGGATAAGGAGGGAAATGTGCCAGCGGTTGGCCTTATGGTTCAGATCATCCCTGCAGATAAACTTCTATGACCATGTAGCGCGGACGCAACGCATTTATCGATAAAAATGAGTGAGTCCGAATGTCATCGCACCGCACGTGCACGGTCCGGTCGATACCAATAATGCTCACCACTGCGTCCGCCCATGAGACCCATGAGTGGGAGAGAGAGCTAAATACTCTCTGCACCGCTCCCACCTTATACTCAGTGTGCAGCGAGTGAAAAACAGTACTACAAAAGCGTTGTCGGTGCGATCTGGGCTTTGTTTAGGAAACAAAAGAGATCGACGCTCTGTAAACCTCATTCCACAATTTTGGAATGCTACTGAGTACTTTTAATGCCGGTATGGCTTAACATCGTGTTGGTTTCCAGGTCGTTTCGAATTTAAAAAATCGGCTTGATTTAAATTAATTTTTTTTACTATGTTAGTTCATGTAGAAGTGAAAAGCATATGAACATGTAAAACACAAGCGCGATTGAAACCCTTTAAGAACGCCATCTATTGATATGATTTGAAACTTTTTTTAGATGTAAGTGTAATTCAAACTAAGAATTCTACAATGGTAGTATTTACCAATGATCGTGGTTTGTACACAAAAGTAGTTTCGGATTTAGAAAAATATGATTGCAAAAAATATATATAATTCTTTATTATTATAATGAATTGAATAAACATGCAACTTGTTGAAAGCACAACAAAAGTGAGACATGAATAACTGGGAGACAATACTGTGATGATGTGTACTTTTATTAAATGGCAAATTAATTAGGAATAGGACAAATGTATGTATCTCTCAATCATAAACTAATGTAAAAAAATCTTGAAACATTTTTGTGGCGTTCTTTAAAGATAGATTTGGAATTTGGCAGTGTGTGTAGTGTTTAGTAGTCCGAGACACGAATAGCGACCTTGGCATTGGCTCTCGAACTGCGACATCACAAAATTCACAATAGTTTTGCGAGCGATAAAGATCTAAGTGTTTTGGCATCATTTCGTACATCAATACGAGTATAAAAATGAAATAAATGCGACCATATGTTTATTCATTTTAATGTCTTTATAAAAACACACCTGAATTTATAAAATTATATGGCCCACACTCAAACGAAAGACAATTTCGTTGTTAAGGTCATTTTTAAAAATAATTACGCGAATTTTTGTAAATAAAAAAGTTCACAGAAGCTCCCTTGAATCCTCCATGATCTTCACAATCAAACGCAGCAATTCAGAGCATTACGATTTGACTTGGTAACATTTAGGCTTATAACTAATTTCGTATATCTTTCCTGTTTATAACATTAGGCTTGCAAAACTCTCCTAATGATCAGTGGCTTCTCCAATATTTTAATTCAGTAAACCAAGTACATACAAATTCGCATCCGCAGTTTGTTTAAAGAAAACTGATATTTCGATCTCTCTGCCAGATGTGGAACACTTTGTTTATTATCGCGCAAATTCAGAAGTGAGATATCGCAAACAGGACGTACATTTACTTATACATAGATAGATAGATAAGGAAAACATAACGGTTATTGTCGACAACACCATACCATCCGCACCTACTATACCATCCTTCTTTTAGTAGCTAAGAGTCTATTGAAAGACCGATGTGCTACAGAACCAAAAATACACAAATACGGAGGCTTTAATTATGTTTGTGAACACAGCCTTGATGGCTGATGAAGGCAAGATCTGGGGTTGTTTGCGAGTGCGTTTCCGATGCCTCAATAGTCGCGGGAGGAATATTGTGAGTATTTATTCGGTCCGAAAGATATTCTACTCTAGTTCCCACAAGGGCGTAGACTTTTCCTCACATTAAAAAAGGACCTACTACAAGATAGATCCACGGGCTGGTCTTTTTGGATGAAGGTAGTTAGAGATTGACCTTTCTAGTGTACCCTTGGGTATGCCCCTGTCCAATAGAGATAAATTCGTTGGCTGATGAGAATAATAGGAGGCCAGGGTAGTAGTAGCAGGGTAAGAGTACTTTTAAATAAGTTTTAAACTACAGGCACATTTTATAATATTTCAAACAATTCGTTTTCCGACAATTTATTGACAGAATGATACGTGAGCCAACAAAGTCATTTATAAGTCTCAAACATTCAACTATTTATGTTTCCTGCATTCCCACAGTTTATAAAACTGTCACAAGACGATTGATTTGGACAGATTTTTATTCCAGTTAATGTTAAATTAGATTATTTAACAGAATCTTGATATGTTGTTGGAACATCGCGGTAGTTGTGAATACCCTAACATATATTATAAATGCGAATGTCAGTTTGTTTGTTACTTACGCTTTTACGCGTAAACTACTACTACTAATAATAATCTATATTTAGGCTATATAAAATTACATTTTTTATGGAAGAAGGCGGCAAACGAGCAAGCGGGTCACACGATGTTAAGTGACCGCTATCCATAGACATGCACAGCAATCCAATAGCTACCGATCGAGCGGAGGCTAGGCCATCTCGGGCACCGTCTAATCGAAATGCTTAACGCGTTATGAGTGGCAGCCCAAGTCGAGGTCCTGGGGGCCCTTGAGCCCAGTCACTCCATGGAGCGCTCGCCGAAACGACGTAAGAGCTCGGCGGCCTCCCAATCCAGTATTAATAATAAAGTGACGGCCCGAGACGAGGCTCCCACTGCGGATGGCCCTCAAGCTAAGTTACTCTTAAAGAGGCTCAAGCTAGGCGCCTTCTGTGCTCTGCCGCAAAAAAGTCACAAAAAAATAGACATCCGCCACAACCAAAGGAGTCGCAGATGCGCTGCCCACCTCTAATGGACAGAGAGATTGACGGGTAAAGTAATACTTATACATACTCCATGCTGAAGTAAAAAATAATACTTATACATGGAGTAGTGTTGAGTGTAATGAATGGAACGAAGGAGAAAGCAAAGGTCAAAAGAATTGATCCGGGAGATTAACTGAGAAGTGAGAATCTAGATGGATATGAACTATAGTTTCTTCTAAATCAAGATGGTAAACTAACAAACGCCACTTACCAAACATGGCAGTCATTACACTTTTTATACTTTTGTTGGTAATTATGAGATAAAGCGAAATGAAATTATATAATATGGATAGCTAATTTTATAAGGTAATGTGAGAAAAAGTTGTTTATTGAAAATATTTTTGTAATTTACGAATTGAAGCAAAAAAGGTAAGGTGTAGCCTTTGTTTACAAAGTTTCCATCTTGATTTGTAACAGTAAAATCTTTAAAACGAGGTACTCGCTTCAGTTAAGTTACTTTTAACGGTTTAAAATTAAGCACTTGCTATCTCTTAATCAAACCGGTATTTACCAAATAACAGTGGCATTGTGCCAAAAAAAATCATCGCTCTTTCACCAAATGTTTGTCTGTTGCCCTTACCTCATAAAATAAACCTTTTTATGACCAAATAAAAGAAGAATTTTGAAACACATGTTTAAATAAACAATTTATAACTCATCAAAGCAACTGGTTCATCTCAAACAAAGTAAACAAAATCTTCAACAAAGAAGAAATGTAACAAAAATGTTTACATTTTTATAATTTACAGAATAACTTGCGAACACGTGTTTATTAAACTTTCATTGTAATGTACACACATTCGTATTTGTTCATACGCATGCGCAAAGTGCAAATAGATTTGATGAACAAATCACAATTTAAAACCTGTATATTAACTGCCGATGTTAAATCTTCCAATTGAGACATACAGACATAACAGAGAGTATATATATACCGTCTTTGTTATTAAAAGGAAATATTTGGTTGTTTTGTAATAACTAAACTTTAATAGTAATATACAGATTTTAATAACTCTCACTATTACATAATTAGTTAAAAAATAACAAGCCTCCTAAAATCCTAACTAATATAATAAATTTGAATGTGAGTCTGTTTGTTTGTTACCATGACAACCAATAACACCTTTTTGACATACAATTCCAATTCCATATATTATACGATAAAGCAACTTAGACGAAATTCCGCGGAAATTAGATACATTTCTGTAATTCTAAGGGACGACAGTTTGATGGCATACCATATATAGTGTTACAATTATAACTTAATAAAAGAAAATCTGTGTGAAATCGACGTATAAACACGTGCACATACATAAATGTGAGTGGACAGTATGTCTGTGTGGCTTATGCTGATAAAAAGTTCGCGCTGGGGTCTCACCTGTCCGACCAAACCTGTATTCGTAAGTATAAACTTATTCTACTACATTTAACTAGCTATCCATATATATAGGCGAAGTGTGTATATATGTTTCATAAAGACTCTGAAACTACTGGACCGATATCGATGCAGTTTTCAGGGAATATTCAGATTGGCCTAGCGGGTGATCCCGTGAAGTTTGTAGCGATCTTATCGACATAATAAGTGGTACCCGGGCGAAGCCGGGGCGGGTCACTAGTATTTATATAGAATACTCGCATGTGATCCTGCCTTTGTGTTTGCTTTGCTTGCAGGGCGAGTGAAACCGCGGGGCACAGCTAGTTGGGTAATAAAGCGATTGTCAACAATGCAAAATCTTACTGCTCCCTATAAAGTTTATGTGAGATGAAACTAGACGTCGTTATTCGAATACTAAAATACCATATTCATCATATACCTGTACCAAAATTTGACTAAATTTCATCTAAATCAGTAACTTAAGCGTCAGGTTCTTACAAAGAGACATTTTCCTTAACATTTATAATGTTAGTCTGAATTTGTATATCTCAAAATAACTGAACAGTCTCCACATGTAAGGCTGTTATCGTGTAATCCATGTTAACATGATCACTTGCGTCATTTGACCGAAATGTTTCGTCTCACGCAAAGAATCCGCATCCGGGAAGATTACCAGCAAAACAACTAAATATAAGCAAAGGGCAATAATCACATGTTCTGCGTTACTACAATACACCACATACTAAACTATCTATTGACATCGACATTATTACTTTTGTAGGAGATAGGAAAGACAGATGTCTCTATTCTGTGCATGGTGGTGTTTTTTGTCTGTCTGTATGTCTTTTTAGGGAATTAAAAGCACCAATGATTAAAGGGACAGTGGATGAAACTTAAAGTCGTATAGAATCCACAATTAAATTTAAGTTGGACTAATTACTTGTTAGGATTTGTATACCAAATATCTACATATTATATAAATCTACATTTAAAACAAAACAAAATTACAAAAAAGAAACCAAGAATACTACTAAAGGTACCACAAAAAACATGTACATATCGAAAATGAATGAAGAAACGACGACAAGAGAATTTATGTTGCAAAAGTAAATGGCAGTATTAGTGACATCCTATACGAACTTATTAACCAGGATGGTGACATACTAAACAGAGACGATATTAAGAGTACCCGCACCGTGGAACATGGTGATGGAAAAAAGCGGGAAAGCTAAGTCAGGATTATGCCGAATGAAATTCCTCAACTCTCCTATCGCTCTGGGTTACATATAATAATAATAATATAAGCTTATAAAGCTTATAAGCTAAAAATGAGATAGAAGCCAAGTCGTTAATCGTCGACATCTACCACAAACGCTTCAGACATGTGAATAGCAATTAAACGCTATTTCGGTATGTAACTGCTAAAATAACGTTATTTTCGCGGCGACCTGCCCGATCTCGATCGAAATAGAATTACACGCGTAAAATATTTAAATCTGGCCGATTGTTATTAACTGTAATGGCTTGCGGTAATGGAGTTCTTTAGCGCGAAATTAAAGCGTAACGTTCGCAAATATAAGCCGGCGCCGGCATTTGTGTTTCTGAATATATTTTAGCCAAATTTGAGCAGTTTAATTGACTGTATATTTGTATCTATACAACACAGAACTAATGTGAGTTCGGGCTTAAGACAGTTCATCTTTAAAATCGTCACACTTATTGCTTCATAACTGTAAAAACTACAGATATCCACTACAGATATACACTATAGCTATCTCTCTAGAGGTAATCCTCTCGAGAGATAGGAATAGGGGTACTATCCATGAGGTGACATATAGAGGTACTATACCCTCCATCCGAATAGCTCCAAAACAACCCTCAAACGTAGTCTGCTGTAAAAAAGCCTCCATGTGTTCAAATTGCCACCACTCCGATCTGCAATTTTTATTCTGAATCCAAAGTTGCTCAAACTCTACCTGGTTAATTTAAAAATGTATGTTACGTTAATTTTTGATCTAGCTTTCGAAGCTATCATGTGGTGCCTGAGATTTTTTCCATGTGCTAAAAATATTTATTCCGCACATCTTTATTTTTACTTTTAAGTACCTTCTAAAGGGCTGCTTTTAATAGCGATCATGTCAACGTAAAAACTGAAAAATTAGTCTATTTTGGACATGTAGTGAAAACAGATCAAAGGCAATTTGCAGAATATTTCATGCAAATATTTTTACGACTAGGTGTTTCGTGCCAAAATAAACTCTTGCGAACATTTGTCACATCATAATGGAAGATATTATTTCAAATGTGTGAAATACATATTTATTTTGCAAACTTGATTAAAATAAATATTCCTTTTGTTATTTACGACAAATCGAAAGAATTTTAAAAACTAGTACACAATTATTTACTTGTGAGTTATTAACAAAAACAGGTGACGGTAACGATCCTTAAATTTAAGATGTATTTAAACAAAATGTTCTATATACTTTTGTACGGCCTTAGATAGAGAGTATCGCCGCATACTGCTTAATGAAATTGTATACACTTGAATTAGGTGTAATTTGCCGAGGTTATTGAGGTCTTATATGTCTATGAAAACGCAAAGATGTTTTATTTTCATTACCTATATCTGGCTATATTAATATTACCTATGGTGTACCTCAAGGCTAGATTCAAGGTCCTTTTTTGTTCTTTATATGTTGTCTGAGCTAATTTTATTATCATTTACTACGATTATGTGTGTTGATTTAGTTAGTGACATTATTCTTGATTGTCCCCAGCTTCAAGTCCGCAACTCGCGCACGGAATCTACTGAGGACGACAAGCGCAGCGACGACAGCCGCCCGCTCAGCCATGCCTCAGACTTCAGCAGGGATAACATACGTTAGTATGAATTGTAGCAACATTCATGAACATTCGTACTTTTTTATAATAATAGAAGGTGCCGAAAGAGTAAGCCGTATATCCGACTTCAAGCGACCACCGTCCATAGCTATCTGCATCTGCAACAAGCTCATTAGCTTGTTGCAGATGCAGATGCGTTGCCTTTAATGGACAAAGGAGGGGACAAATAGAAAAATAATATTTACTTTTCTCTTTGGGAAAGGGAAAAGGGCCAGAATTAGTACTCCGGCACCTCACTCATCGAACAAAACACGGAATACTTCTTGACCCCTGTTTTCTGTGACGTCGTAGTATTTAACAGTGTTGGCTCTAGATAGAGCTCGGCAATCCACTTTTGGTTTTATCAGTGCGCATATTATCTAATATAATCTAGGTCCTGATGAAATGAAAGATCCTCATTTGTATACATTTCTTATACCATATGTCAGACCAGAAGTCCTGCCAGTAGACGACTATTGACTGAATGTGATGCTGTTTATGAATTGGCTTGTTATATATGCACATTGCACATCAGTGTCACTCAGCAACGCGCCGCGGCGCAGCAGGCGTGCCGTGGCGGCGCAGGAGTGGCAGCGGCCGCTCACGCGCTACCTGCCCGTCGACAGAGACGACTTCGACCTGCGCAGGCATGTGGAGTCAGCTGGTACGTGCTCATAATAAGTAACCTTTTGTCTACAACTTGACTTAGTTTAGTTTGGCAAGATACCACGAGATTACGTTCATCTATATCTTAGCAACCTGGCCACCGTCTTGATTTTTTTTGAAGTGAGAACTTCTGTAGCCAAGCTAGACGATTTTTGGTACGCGGGGAGTGGTTGTTGTTCTCACTTCTAAGGATGAACCATCAATGACTGCCAATGACGGCCAATGTTTTTTTTTATTTTATGGCAGAGGGTCGCAGACGTGTAAGCGGTTACCTTTATGTTAAGTGACCTCTACCCATGAGCAAATGTGATACAGATGCGTTGACTTTTAATGAGTGATACAGAGGAGAGGACAGGCATGAAAAAGGATATTTCTTTTTAAAACTCAATTACCAAAGAACTAAAATTAGGCATAGAAATGCAGCAGCATACTTCTACTTGAAGCCTGTCTTCTGTGAGGTCGTGGTATTTCACCGGACGAGCACATTCGTGCAACAGATGTTGTTGCGGGCTCTACCACTGTCCTCGCATTGTAACATAATAATCATATATACATAAGTATATAATTTGATGTTACTTACGTTACCTATTCGGTATATTTATTTTACAAACGAATTTTCAGGCCATCAGATTGAGTTGTGCCCCTACGTGACAATCAACTCGTCGTCGTGTCGCGGATACTTACATAAGTTAGGAGCCAAGTTTCATACTTGGTCCAAAAGGTGAGAACCCTTAGCATTAAATGACAGCTTGATAAATAGATGGCGTTGTTATCATATAATTATGTACTACATAAAAAGAAAAACATCCCGTTATGTCATCTACCAGTTATATGGTAGTAAAGTAGCGTATTTATTGAAATACAAATAATTATGCGCTCACGCCCGTAACCCAGAGTAGGCAGAGATCAGGGATTTTCGTTTGACGCGATCGTAGCATACCTCTCTTGTTTCTTCTACATCTATACAGATGATGCGTAGATACGCATACATGCTCGTCGGTTATGGGTGCTCCTTATATCGCCCTTCTTTAGAATATCACTAATCTGATCGATATAAGTTCTCTTGGGATGTCTGTCAACACTGCCACTACTCACTTTTGCAACATAAATTTGTTTCGTTATTCTCTCTTCATTCATCCTTTCAACATGCTCGAACCACCGAAGCAAACATTTCTCAATTCCAATCACAACCTATATTTCAATAATTTCCTTCATTTGTATTCGCAGGTGGTTCGTTTTCGACCGGGAGACGAAAACGTTCGTCTACTACTGGGACAAGAGCGAGAAGAAGCCGCGAGGTGGCGCATATTTCCAGGTATTATTTTTAATAACTACTGGTCATGTCACCTTGAACAATAGAATCTATTGTAATAAGTACAAAGTCAATACAAAATGCAATCATTATGGGAATTACGCGCAGTATAAGTACTGTGTACGATACGAAAACTAATACTATTAGTACAAGAAAATGTGAATGCTATAATTTTCCTTACTAGTTTTCGTTATTTTCCTGCACAAAGGCTAGCAGCGCAAACAAACTTTAAGAATATTATAATAAAAAAGGTGTCATATGGATAAGTGGTTGTAACGGAGTTCCTTTCACAGTTTATTTTTGATTAAATAGAGGACATTTAAACATATTCTCAAAATTGAATTGTGAATCTATTGGAAATAGTTTCAGTTTTTGGTGACGTTTTTCATTGTTACACTGTTGCCACCAAACAAAGGTAAAACGTACGATACAGAACTGTTCTAATATAGTAAATACTTTCTTGTCAGGTAATCGAAGAAGTATACCTAGACCACGGCAACACTTCCAAATCACCGAACCCTCAGACCACATTCATAGTCAAGACCAGGCAGAGAAGATACTATTTAATGGCGCCCTCAGGTGAAGCGGCCAGGATATGGATCGACGTTATATTCACCGGAGCTCAGGGCTACACCGAATATTTGGAGTGAATATTCAATTTTATGAGTATTGGAAAACTCAAATCCCTCAATATGAGTATTAAAATATTGCCAAGAATGTAACTCAATATTCAATCAATGTAATGTAACTAAATATTAATCATTTGTTCATATGAATATTGTTTTAATATTGCATTCAACAGTATTGTTAACGCTCATTGGTAATATCCAAATATCTGCATATACATATAATATTTGGTATTCGGGTACAATATTTAATATGAAAAATTGAAAAATCTTAATAAAATATTTGTAAATTGAATATTCATGTTTTTGACGATAAAATATGTATTTATACAATGTTTTATTATTTATATTCAACGAATATTTCATTGTGAAGTATTCGTTACAAACTCAGTATTCAAATAATATTGAGATAAATATGAGTATACATTTATTATGTGGTGAGAAAATTATATTGAGAATATTCATGTTGGACATAATATCCGAATACTGGATTACTGTATACATTTTTAAATAATGGCGAAAATATTGAAAAAAAAAAACTTGTATTCAAATGTGTTATATATTTAAAAAGATATGATAATAATAATAATATTAGAATGTTTGTGATTATGACAATATTATTACATCCAATTATTAAAGTATTTGGATACTCTGTGAGAAAAATTTTGTACAATCAAAATGCATTTCACTCCTTATAGAGTTTCGTCGGATATGATTTAAAAACATTTTGTAACTTTAGTCCGTTCCGTTACACTTGATACTCGAATAAACTTTTTTTTTAATGTACTTACGAATCACTGGACAGACTGACATACAGCCATTTGCATTTTTAAACGAAATATCTAATGTAGTTAAATTGTATTACTATGAATAACTTAAGTGTATAGTGTTGCCATATTTAAAAGGCGTTACGGACACATATGTAACCTTTTTTAAATGTAATTAGAAACAGGATTTCGAATTATGAATTTCATTATATTTAACATACTATATGTGATTTGTCGTATTGTGCCAAGGAATTATATGTACAAGAAATATATAAAGCAGCTATTTTTATATACAAAATAATAAATTGGATTTTATTGGTGCCTTTAGAAAGACTGAAATGAAAAGTTTCATCGACTTATGAAATGAAAACAATAAATATTGTCAATTATTTTGATGTTCTAATTTGATTTATAGCTAAAATCATTTATGTGCACGCTTATTTTTATGTAATGTTACCATATAGCGCTTTTAGCAACACAGTGTTGCCATTATATTGTCTAATAATTTCGCGGTTTTATTTAGGTTATTTGTGATTGTATGAAAAACTAATTTAATATAAATTATAGTGATAGTAAACTCTGTTTCCTAACATTTTATATGTAAATATATAAATAATCAACATAATATATGGAAAATTATGTCGAATTTTACTTGCACGGAATTTAAATATAGCTTAATGATTTATTATATATCATATAAAGAGCCAATGTCTTCGCTACATCTCTTTTATTTAGGTTATAATTTTAATAACAAATTATTCAAATTCATGTAACAATTTATATACAAATTGTATTTTAATTTTAGTACAAAGATCGTGATGTTTAGTTGCGATGAATTACTACCAGTGTGGAAATAATTTTATTTGCTTGCAACATTTGTTACGATTGAATAAAATGGCTGATACCAATGTAAGGTCAACATTATTATTAACAGCCCGATTAATAAAATATTATTTAATAATATATGCTTTTTATTTAAACGTTTTTATAGAAACTATAAAAATTCTATGTGTGTTTGTTGAGTAAAAACCTCGGAAGTGCGGATCAAAATTATAGTCTGTGGTTGATTTACCAAAAATAATAGAACAATAGTGACACTTCACAAATGTAACCCAAGTCAATACGTAAATAGCTGCTCCATATCTCTTAAAGAACTGGGCATTTTATGGCGTTAAGAGTTGACATTAGAGAGAAAAAAAATAGTGTTTTACTATTATAACCCCCGCAAATTGCTAATGTGCATAGCGTCCATTTTGGTGACGTTTTTACGTAACATTGAACAGTCAGTACCGTTAGCAACACTTTTGTGTAATGCTATTGTAGTCAATTTGCGTTACAAAGGGGTGAATGTTGTACTACAGGGCCTAGGGCAGTCAAAACTGCAAATCCGTGACTGGTTACAGTACAGGTGTCTTACAATTATAAAATATATAGGAACTTTTAGGAATTATCCTCGGAGCTCAGGACGGCTGAGTCTGAGAATTTATTTTGCAATTATGCTTTAAAAACTAACCCTTCGTTGGAAAAAAAGGGAATAAACGATATTACTTACAAAATTAGTCTTCGTGTGTACCCAATTTCGCTGGCTTATCTTTTAGACGATCGTATTGCGATGAGAATATTGTGACATACTATGAATTGAAAGGCGTGACGGATCATCAGTTAGTGAAGTTATTGTGAGATTTCTCTGTTGAATGATTTCGTTTGGAAGAATAAATAACAAACGATCTGTTTTGATGAGTTAAACAAACTCGTTACCGCTGTCTGTTCCCTTAGATCTTTCAAACTAAAGGGTTCGACCCGGGTATAACCCATCTAGCAATTAATAAAGCTAATAATGTATAGAACAGAAAAATAATTCGTAGGTGGAATGAAATTTTCGAGGTCAGCTAGTGATGAGAACGAAAAGGAGCCAGTTCACCTTAGCTCCGACTTTTCAGAAT
>JWHW01053304.1:182204-244724 GCA_000931545.1 Papilio glaucus | reverse complement strand
TACTGTAGGTGCATAAACGCTTTGTTCTTACAAATCTGTCGGCATATAATCGTCACATCATTGCACTTATATATAAGTGGTACCCTGTACATACACATTACATAAGTCTACATCTGTTATTAACCATTTGCTACAGTACTCTTGTCTTGGTACAATAGTGATTATGTCAGGTCTATTTAAATGGAACGTTTTATTCTAGCTAAATAATCGATTAGCTATTGTTTTTGTAAAACAAAATGGCAACTTCGAAGTAAATATGTTATTAAAATTAAAGATAATTAATTATTTAGATCAAGGAAAAAATCTTAATGACTTATGTACGAAGCACTCTATGTATCATTTGTTTATGTTTTATATCAAATAATCTAAATGACTTATGTAAGATTCGGTACGAGGCTCTATATATATCATTTGTTTATGTCTTAAGGGTTTTAGGATTGAGTATATCGCCAGCAAGAAATGAAAATTAATATTACCACCTTGCCCGGTCAGGTTAAATAGCATTTATAGGTTATGAAAATTAAAATGTCTACTTGTTAATAGGTATTTCGATGTTTAGATTTTTCTATTGCAATAAGTCAAGAGTTCCTTCTACGTGATAGGAGACACGGAGTCTGTTCAAAGACTACAGTTCCAAATAAACTGTTTTCCCTACAGGAATAAATACTCATTTGCATTAATATCGTTAAATAGACTAGATGACGCGGTCATATGAAGTCATATGTAATTTTAGACGTCCTTTTTAGCTTTAGTAATGATACTCATCAATTTATTAAATCATATGATCAAGATAAAATGCACTGCTGAGATCACAATTTGTATATAATAACATATGTAATAACAACATGAACGTAGGACTACGTACATATATGTACATATGTGGGTGCATCGACTCTAGCGCCATCTATTGTTGAATGAAACATAATCTTATAATTTAAATGACGCGAAGCTTCAATAATTTAACAATTGGCGGTACAATCTACGTCCGGTTAAACATTGAACCTCATTAAGATTTTATTAGATAGTTATATACAGTTTTAAACTACTTACATGGTATTGGTTTAGCATTAAAGCGTCCAATAGCATTGTCGTGAATTACTTCTGTAAATTATTTCGATAATCTACTAATATTTCATATATATGTCGTGTTGGCGTCAGTCAGGCGGATCAGTATTATGTACTGCAGTCATACTGTGCTGACTCCACACAAAAATAGTACAAAAAAAGAAAAGAATAGAAACAAATCGATTATCATTTAAATATTTAATATTGTTAATGTAAAGATCAACAAAATGTAAGTCATTAACATAAAAAATAATCTGTGGTAAACAGTGCTGACGGCACATTTATGCAAAACTAGCTGTGCCTGCGACTCCGTCCGCGTGGAATAGTGACGTTTAATTTTTAGGCCAACCCTTTTTCGCATTAAAAAAGTAGCCTATGTACTTCCTTAGGGTCTAAACAATGTCTGTACCAAATTTCATTTAAATCGGTTCAGTAGTTTAGGCGTGAAAGCGTAACAGACAGACAGAGTTACATTCGCATTTTTAATATTAGTAGGGATTTATTTTATCTTATTGTTTTTTTTTTGTTATATCTTAAACGGACTCAGACTAAGAACTATATCGTCAATGTGCTATTAGTATATTTTTTTTCAAATAAATGAAAAAAAAGATGTTACGAAAGAGTGAAGACTCGTTATGTTTATTATGAAGACTCGTTATGTTTATCGTAAAAAGTAACATAACGCCGCGGGTAAAAGATATTTTTGTAATAATTACGACATCATTTCTCCCTCGATCTCATTTGACGCCACAGAGTATTGGCCCAGTGGATAAGTATTGATAACTCTATTAATAATACAATGTTTTTCCACAGCGACATTTTTGGTTGTGAATAATTGGTTTTCCGTATTTGACTGATACTGGAACTTCTATATTAATTTTAGTGAGTAGTTTCCAATAATTTACTTCGCGCCTTGTAAAGCAACACAAGATCTACTGTTTTTCTACATGGATCTAGGGATTTTATCTCAAAATCTTAAATTTTTGTCAGTTGGACGTAGGACTCTAAGCAGATGACACGTATTAGGACAACAGATGACGCGTATTCATGAGTCCAACTAATATATGTATGTTAACACGCTGTAATTAGCTTGGTATGTATGTATGTAGCTGAATCTTTGAACGTGATTTTTACCTCCTTTCAATCTTCGGAATAATTTAAAACGTTACACACTTATCACGGACTCATGACAATGCAATAATTTAAATACTTTGTCCTGTTATGCTTACCAGTATCTTCAAGGATTGCGATTTTTTATGATTGAGAATAACGCCATCTAGATGCAAATTTAGATACCAAAAAATACTTTATGTAATTTTTTAAACTAATAATTGTATTACTAATGGTTATTTACCCTGGTCTGGAAATCAGTGCAATTTTGTGAAAAGTTAAGTTTAATGAAGATTGATTGTGGACGTAAAATGATTATTTTTTACATTTTTATTCTCTATATTCAAACATATTTAATAACAATTAAATTTTACATAAACTTACGTTGCATTTTTTATTTAATTCAATAAATTATTTCTATTAATATTAATTAATTTAGGTTAACCAAGGTCTAAACACTAACGGCATATCTAGACTAAATTTCTCATAGTTATTGTTCTATTAACCAGTGATTGCATCTCAATAACAGAGAATAGTGAATAATTTAACAAAATCTAAAATCGGAACAAACACAAGAGGCCTCTTTCCTCTTGTGAATCAGTAACGTTGAACTCGCTGAGGAATTTAAGAGACATTGACGTCACGGCGTCTCTGTTCTAAGAATAAGTAATTCAAAGTCTGCGGAGGCTGTAATTGTATGGAGGGATTATTCGGAGAATCTGTCAAAAAGCGTGAAATCCCGTGAGCAAGTTATCCATGGAGATTAAGTGTGTGGGTATACCCCAAATTTGGATCATTCGTTGATTTACCTACAGAAATAATGAGTCGACATAAAACATATAACCAGAATTGGACATGTATCAAAATATATATCCAATGATATCCATGAAAAAAGTGTTGATAAAGTAACTTGCACCGCCATCTGTCAGAAACTTATGGAACTTACAAATAGTTATAATATTTAATCTGAACAAATATTGAGTACTATAATGTAGGTAAAAACTATCCTATGTTTTAATTTGGACAAAATTACACATAGTAAACAGATTTCATCACGATCGGTTCAATAATTTCGCAGTTTATCCCGGACAAACATTGTGAAACGAGTTTATTATTCAGGACCATCGTCACGGTTTTGTATTTACAAGTATTAATATTTGCCTTGTTATATTTTTAGCCGCACTTTACCGCTAATAATTAAACATTGGAATTCTGTCGTAAACGCATACAATTTTATTTCACCCTAATATTTAAAGTAAATTTGTAAATACAAAAATTAAAAGAACAAATCTAATTTTCATTTATAATTGTATTAGGGCTGCCTTTGTTTATAATAATCGAAAAATAAAAGTATTTAATAAATTTTATAGCATTGTAGTCAAGTGAACTAAAATTCAATGAGATCGAACAGCACCTAAAATAGTCGAGAGGCAAGTCAGCGGTCAGCAATGTTTGCGCGCGCCGCCCGGCAGTGGGTCATCGTGTTTGCGTTGGTTACTGGGTGATTTACACCATCGCTTGCTAACGCACATTATTGCCTTGTTAGAGACTGATTACGTTCATTGTTTGCTATGATTTCACCGTCTGCTACCTGCATTCCGAAAACTACGCTCCATTCTCGCCTCATAAATTGCTAAAGACGAAAATTGTTAACCAAGATTTTTTTATGGAATAAGGTGGCAAACGACCAAGCGGTTCACCTGATGTTAAGTGATCGCTACTCATCGGCATCCGCAACAAGCAAATGAGTCGCAGACGCGTTGCCTACATTTACTGGTGGAGAGGAGGGAATAGACAGAAAAAAGATATTTCCTTCCTATTCATCCTCTCCCTCGTTCAATCCTCTTCCCCTTCCCATTCCATTCTTTACAGGAGAGGATGGAAAGGAGAAGAAGACCAGACCAGGCCTCCGGCACCTCACTCATCAGACGAGAAGCATAAAATACTCTTACTTCACGCCTGTCTGTCTGTCCTGTGTCGTGAATACTTTGTTTTTGCCATTTGGACTAATCTACAATTTTAGTTAAATGAAGGTAAGCACGGGAGCCGACGATGCTAAACTTGTACATCCTCGAGCATCATGGGGAACTATTGGATTTTGAAGATTAAAATATGGTAAAAAGAAAAAAGTTTATATGACATTTTTACATTTACTTTTGCTTAGTGAGAGAACGTATTGATAAATTAGACGCGCTCGAGGATGTACAGAAATCCAAGCTTCGGCTCCCGTATCATAAGGGACATAGAATTCCGTAGATACACGACATATAGCTGTCAAAGAAAGAAATAATGAAAAATCGAAATTCTCAACCAAAGAATAAAAAGTTAAAATCGCTACAAACAATTTAGACGAAGAACAAAAGCTTTCGACAAAACTTTAAAGCCTATTGAAATGGCAACTGGATGACCACATCGGTCAATTACAGTAAAAGAAAGAACATTTTCAACATAATCACAGTTGTATCTAGATAGTTCACGATAAGTTCACGAAGTGTGGTCTTTCATGACGACAACGCTAGACCAAATCCATCTTTAGCCCAGCAAAAGCTATATATCTTCAGATTTGTATCTGTTTCGGTCTCTTCAGAATTCGTTAGGTTAACGCCAAGAGAGGACTGCCAAAACTACTTGTGAATTAGTTTTTCAAGTTAAAACATTTCTACAGCAACGGGATCATGTTACTACGCTCAATATATCAAAAAGTCATTGAACTAAATGGCACATATGTACTGTAATTAAATGTAAATAAACTCTGAAGTTTGTGCTTTAATGTAACTTAAATTAACTTTAATCGTTGCGCTAGAAGACGGGAAAGTGCTATGCTGGTTAACTTTTACTTAGCTGTAACTTTTCGGGTCCTGGTTTCAGTTTACATTGCATCCCGGTGTATTGCGATCGGCTCACACCTTTTGTATTTGGAGGCTAAGAGTCCTATAGAAGAGGCTAGCTGTCTCGATCGTACCTAAAAGACTGTCTTATTAATTTTGTATATCTTACTGTTAAATTTCACCTTTCAAATCTTGTAGGCAAACATCTGTTGACATAAAATTTGTATTAGATATTAAATTTTTAAGTAGATTTTTAAAGGGTAAAAGGGCATGTTCCTAACGTATTGCATTGTATAATAGAAAATTGTTGGTGCGCTTCGCATTGTGCGTGAGAGGATATGGAGACCCAATTACGTGGCGATGAACGTCCTGAGGGATCGCAAAGACCCCTGTAGGCTGGTCTTACACTTTATTATGGTTGAGAACCGACGGTTTTAATAATTGATTTTAAAAATTAAGATAAATTATCCATTAACATTCAACTTGAATTGGTCTTGGACACTATATGTAAATAACAGATGACCATAGGCTATCCTACAGTCATACTATATATGTATGTGAATTGTAAAGAGTTAATTTTATAAACTGTTTTCTGCTGCTTTTGGACATATAGGGCTGGATGGACTTGCATAAACGTCGTAATACACACTGTCGTCATTGTCATCCTATGTAACAAAGTTTGTCCTTAAAGAGAACGAAGAAAAATAGACCAGTGACTGGTGCAAACGTAGGCTAAAAAATAACTGAATGGAAGATATTATTTTTTATTTCTTGAATAGGTTGTTGAATAGATTCTATCTTATGTACCGAAACTATTGTTTCTTATACGATGAGTTTTCTTTTTTCCTTCCCTTTTCCTGATTTACTTGATATTTTAACTTCATAATATCAAACAGGACACAAGAATCTTGGAATTTTAGTTATTTATAACAATTGGTGATCATTATTCTATCAAGGTTCAGTGCAAAACCCTGCAATAATATTGATTTGCCTTATAGTTTTATCATTCACTCTCTTTTATGTTTTGATTTACAAAGATCCCTCAGGTCAATAGTGCACGAGGGCGCAATTAAGACCCTCAATTCTTCTACTTTGTTGGTATCACAATGTCATGTCACTGACAAATATTTATGATGCAAATGGTTCTTAAAGTGCTGAATCAACAATTGGGCTTATTTATCCGGATTGTCTTAGCCGAATTGAGATTAGGGCGATCCTGGGGACTTTTTGAGTTGTATTGAAAATTCTTATGTTATTAATCAACACGGCTTGAATGCAAACTCGATTAGATACTTCACAACAACTGGTTCGTTGTGACAATCACGGTATGTCGTCAGAGCAAACGAGCCATATCCTGGTGGCAATTGGCTCGAATTGAGCGGGGCGCGATCGAACATCGCCAGGGGCCCATTCAGAGCTGTCTTCAACCAGTGAGTACACCACATTTCCATATTATATAAAATTTCTTAGCAGATTTTTTGATTCAAATGATAGTTTCCGAGTATTTGATAATGTCTTGTTCATTCTTGTTTGATGTAGAATTCAGTATATCATTCATTATATCACCATAAGGCCAGTAATAGATACTCTTTGGCTCTCTTTCCTTTTATAATACTCAAAGGGTTTGATTTAGGCTAAAGTTCTGGTGATGTTAAGTATTTTACTTCATTGAACCATATATCTGCCCTGTATTCTTTGTCATATTGTTACCTTGCTTCTATTTCTATATATTCTATTTTATTAGCTAAATATGCGATCACATCTGTAACTCAAAGGGGTAGGCAGAGATAACGTATTTCCATTAGGCGCGATCCTGGCACACCTTTCTCGCTTCTACATCTATACGTCTACACATATATACATGCTCGTCGGTTACGGGTACTCCGTATATCGCCTTTGTTTAGTAAATATCTAATCTAATCGTTATAAGTTCTCATGGGATTTTCTGCTATTTAAAATACACGTTTTTGACTAGTTAGCTCGGCGAACTTCGGTCCGCCCGCAAACCCCTTGCAGGTGGAATTTCGTAAAAACCTTTCTTAGCTGACCACTAGTCGGAGAAAGGAATATTCTTTCCAAATTTCAAGTCTCTAGGCAATATGGTTATAGACAAATCGTGATAAATCAATACATATCTGGAAATCTCTTATATAGGTATATAAATATATAGATAGATAGATGAAGCATAAATGGATTCAGCGTGATAATTGTGATTATACCCTCAAGTAATAACATCATGAAATCATCGTTAAACACGTAGACTAAAGAAAACTGGAGGGTATATTTTATAGAAGTATATTATGTATTTATAATCACCAAGATGTTATAGCGTAATTATACTTTTTTATTATAAAGGCAGCGGAATTATATGTATGTACTAAAACTGTCATTAGGATGGTAGGAGGATTAGGACATAGGCTAAGGTGTATGTATGTGTATGTACTGTTTTTTAGAATTACCCGCCAAAAATAAGTAGGTAAGAAATTATTTCTAGCATGTTTACAGGTTTGATGAAGACAGCTTGACAACATGTTGGGCAGACTGTACGTGCTCGCGCTGTGCGTTCTTACAACCAGCACCTTAGAGCCGGATGAGGTTGGTTATCTAATCACACAACTACGTCTCTCATTTTATTGACTACATTTTCCGGCCTCCCTGTACTATTGACCTGCCATCATGTGTATATTTATTTATAAATTAAAATATGGTATATAATTTATATAAACGCGAGTTTTCAGTAACATTCTCGCAGCGGCTACGCAAATGATACTGTGAGATTTCTTTCTGTCTCAAAGTCGTATTTGGAACTTACTGTTATCCTGTTATCCACTGATTTATTAAAAATATTAGTAGATAGAAATAATTTGCTAACATTTCTTTTAACCATTCCAACTAAGCTTAAAGCGTATGCTAGGACATTCATAGTAGTAGGATGGTGGATTCGAACCCATGATCCAATGTCCGGCAGTCCGTACTCTTAAGGATTAGGCTATTGGCGCTTGAAATAATAGTTTATTAATACAAACTTAAACACTTGAGAGCAGTGGTGGCTCAGTGGTTTGGGCCACGACTTACTGTAGGTCGCGGGTTCGAACCCAGAGAGGCGTTTTACTTTGTGTAATTTATTTTATCACCACTGCTCCAAAAACTGTGAAGGCAAAACATCATGAGGAAACCAGCAGGTCTTAGAACCACCAAATTCGAAGACATGTGACATCCACCAACCCGCACCCAGCGTGGTGGATTACGGCCCCTTCCCTCTCTCGGAGAGGATGACACTGTCCTCCTCTCCGAGACATATAAGACCATCTATTAGGAATCGATAATACTAGTAACATAAGAAAAAGTAAGAATAATTAAGCTTGTCATGCACTGTTCATATCAATTTGTGTTAAAATTAGTTATAAAAGTTTGTTAACGATATCGTCTTGCTGGCGTTACTTGAGTATAGTTTTTTTGCAATAAGTATATTTTGATTTGTGAACTTTTCCAGGGAGATTTTTTTCAAGAAAGTTTTGTAAGTAATTTTTAAGTTCACATTTAGGACAAATTTTAAGTTTTTCAAGTTAAATAACATTTTGTATAAAATGTTTGTTTCAGGTACATAAATATATATCTATTTAGATTTTTTTGTGTTGACTTTTATATAAAAGAAACTAACCTATAAACCAATAAATCCGTATTTATATTAAAAAGAGGTCTCTATGGTTCAGTATATTGGATGTCTATATAAAAACAAATTACTTTTGTCCATAGGTCTCCCCTCACATAATTAAGACAAGAAGCATTGACCTAAGCAATGCCCACAGTCTGGCAATGGAGAGCCGACTTGAGAAAAGTGTGATGCCAACTGGATATAACCTAGGACTAGAACCTCGTATTGAAGATGGAGTCTACGAAGGTCATGTGGCGATCAACCTGACGTGGGTCACTGAAACTGACGAGATAACCCTTCATTGTTCCCCTGAAGTGGAAATTACTAATACAACGGTCAAAGTTTACCTTGGCGACTCGTAAGTATTTACAATCTTTGCTTGTAATCTAATTGGGATAGACAGAGACATAATAAACTAATAATGAAAACATATGGGTAGACTTCGGCTGCAAAATACTAACTGGATGGGTAAAGGATGGGGGAATGGAACGAACGCGTGCTGGTCGAGAAAGTATGATTTATTGTGTGATTTCTTGCTTTAAAAGCATTAAAATAAGCAATAATTATTCCCGCTGATTTTATAATGTTACATTAAAATAAAATGTATTCATATATAAGCTAAAGGTACTAGGCACAATTCAACTTTCGATTTTTTTATATTTTTGCACAATTACCCTCGCTACAGACATTAAAAACTCATACCGTACGTCTTCATATGTATAACAATCAATTTATTATTGGTAATGGTCAAAGAAAAATTCCATGTTGTTTTTTTAATTTGAATAATTTAATTCTAAGAAATTGCGTTTAGTTTTTGAAACTTGACGGGGTTTAAAAAGCCCCGTACCGTCACTACGATCGTTTTGGCAAAGGGTTCAAAACGCCCCGTAGGAATGGAATGTTTAGAAAAATCAGTGCCGCATTGAACGTGTTAAACTTATAACAATTTTATTTTCAGTAATGTGCCCAGAGAGCTTCGTATAAAGGACATTGATCCAGACACAAAAAAGTCGACGATATTATTCCAGGTCGAAAGGTTAATCCCGAGCGACACTAAGGGAGTTATTGAAATGACATTTAAAGGCAAAATGGAGACTACGACTAGCGAGGGATTCTTCAAATCAACGTACAAGACGGAGCAAGATCGTGAAAGGTATTTCATAATCCTAACTTATATTATTATATTAATATTATAAATGCGAATGTGTTTGTTTGTTACGTTTTCACGTGTAAACTACTTCACCTAACATCATGAAATTTTTCAAACTCTTTGTCAGGGGTACATAAAATGGAGTATCTTTTATTCCGAAAATATACTGTTCCACGGATAGGAAAATACATAAAACGTTACATAAATCGGTTGCCATGGTGATATTATAATAATAACAAGTTTTTGACACACGTTACTATGATTCAAGTTATTATAGGCGGAATCAAATTAAAAAAAAAAACAGGAAAATAAAAAACGAATGTGTGCGAATCCGTAGGCAGCAGCTAGTATGGGTATAAATTAGGAAACCGTACTGAACTGAAGGGTCCAAGATGAGAGTACAGGAATACTCTCAGAAAAAATGGCCGAGCTACAGGCACTGAATTGCAACTTAATGACCTCCTTATTTACGAATGCCATCTATTAGTCAATAACTTAGGGACCAAGAATAACATAACCCTTCAATGGAAGGGCCACAGTGGATAAAAAGGTAATAATACAGCAAATGAATTAGCCCGGGGCTCTGGTGGCCGAGCAATTAACCCAGAACCTCTCGTTCCGCTACCACGATACTAAAGGTCGGAAGTAATGAGGAAATTTACGTCTCTCATTACGAGCTATGGAACAACACGTCTCTTCGGAAACCTTTCTAAAAATAAATAGGCTGATCTTAAGTAACAAGTCCGGACGGTCTTGGCGGCGCTCACTGGTCACGGCTTTTACAATAAACATTTGTTTAATATAGGTATTCCTCTATGTAGTGCGTGCATAGATAAAGCAGAGACGGCGACCATCGTTTACTAGACTCGGATTACAAGGTTAAATATCTAGGCTCGCCGGGATCACTCCCGCAGATCGCCAGCAACATAGCTTCAAGCTTATTTTTCAGGCTTTTGATTAAATATTAATGAATATCACATTCAATGTTTGTAAAAAAATTACCCTTAAGGGGGTAAAATAAAAAAAGGGGAAAGGAAAGTTTGTATGGATATGAAAGGTTTATGTTTCATAAATTTGTGACAAGAGACGTGCCCTGAATAATTCACATCTTACACTATAGAGTTTTGAAGAGCCAAGGCTATGTAATAATATATGGCTACAAATTACAGATCTGGAAAACATTGTAAAAGCTACAATCATGACTGGAATGACAAAATTCCGACTGATTTGCAATTAAAGTTTAAAAGAGTACAAGATTACCAATAACAATAAACAAAGCTCAAGAAAAGAAGCTAAGATGCAGGTGTTTACTTTAAAAAAAAACTTTTCTCTGCTATTTAGCTCACGTAAAAAAAGAACACGTATTAAATTTGGACTGTGCGTTAAAAGCACAATATGGTTGCCCTCCCCATTAACTTGTAGAATTTGTTTTTATCGGTATTGTTGTTTGGCTAATAGTCACATAGATGGCGCTAGTTGTATTTTAAGACGTGGTATCCAGTAGCCTCGTCGGGGAGGATAACACCCGCCGCTCGTACCTCGAAAGCGGGTTATATGATTCGCATGAGCTTATAAATGTTTTTTTTGGAGCGGCTGCTTGCACCATAATGGTCAAGTCAGTGTTGCCATTGCCAATAATGCCAACTCTAACTAATAGGCAATTAAATATGACTGTTGCTTGAGCTTACCTAATAGGATGTCTCCTATCTCCTATAAGTAGGATCGATTAAAAAGTTTTGGTATTATCATACACGATGTAGCGTAAAAGATAGGTTCAGTTGTACCGGAAAACTAAATGTAACAGTACTAAGTGTAGATAGTCTGAAACCAGCAGTTAGATTGTATCGATCGTAATATTCTTGCGCGACGGTTAGTAGCTATTGGAATGATTTTAATTATTTTCATCTTTTATCTGTCTTTTCGAAGTTAAAACTGTTTTGTTTATATTGTATCTTTGGTAGGGGTATACCTTATAGGTTAGAGTGACCTGTTTAACATGCGTCAGCAATATGCTTACTTGACGAATTTTGTTTTTTTTTTCTTGTATTCAATTTTGATTTTTATTTTTAAGATGCAAAGGTTTATTTTTGTGCTGATTATTTATTTATTTTTCAACTATTGTCGCTCCTTACCACCTGTTTTGAGTTTTCACTTATATCAGCAGTCCTTATGTCTGCCTGTGTTTTCTTTTCATTATTGCATGTTCATACACATTGTAAGAAAAATACTTCTTTGATGTACAAATATAGAGTTATACCTGCAAACATATATGTATCTATAATATGTGGATTTTATGACAAAATCTTTTTTATTTTAGAACAAAAAGCACATTTGATGTCAACATCTTCTATTTATGGGCTCAGTAGTCTATATAGGCTATAGGATTTCGGGTTCTAAGCCCACTCCCTAAGCGAACAGAATTCTGGTGTTACAAATTGTAGATTGAGATTGACAATGAATCTTTATTCTAACAATTTTTTTTAGCTAGCACTACACTACCTTGCTATACGTTAAACTATACTAAATATGTGCATATATGTGGTTTTACTTTGTTGTTGTTTTGATAGTTTTAGGTTAGTTTATTTTTTTTTAATCTTGTGCTTTTTTCATTAAGCGAATAAGTAATGGATATGACGGTAGGTGATAAAGGATGGATGGATTACGTGAAAGATGATATGATTAAAGAAGGTAGGGTCTAGTGAAATGATAGACCATGATAGATTTGGAATACGAAAACATGTTGTACCGACCCCACATAATATGGGAACAGGGCTGGGAGGTAATGTTATTTATTTTAGGACCGTGGTGGCGACGCAGCTGCGGCCGAACAACGCGCGGCGTGTGTTCCCGTGCTTCGATGAGCCGGAGTTCAAAGCTCCGTTCGATGTGAACGTGGTGCGGCCGTTGAACATGGTCGCGCTCAGTAATATGGAAATTGACAGAGTTGAGAATATGTAAGTCATGTAATTATAAAATGTTACGACTAAAATTAGTATGAAATTTAATAATAAGCACTTACGCTATGGATTATGGCTGACGAGTATGTATTTCCATTTGGCACGGTCCTGGCACAGCGGTGTTACTTCTATATCCTACGATTTCGTCCCCATTTTAAGTCGGATTTTGTGTAGTTTTTCTCAATTTTTCTGACCAAGAATATAAAACACCTGGTGGCGCCTCCATCGCCTTTAATAGTGCAACATTGTGTTGAAAACAATATTGAAAATTAAAGCAAAATGCATTGTATTTACTTATTATTGTATTGTATTAAAGCTAATGTAAATATTTTGTGTAAACGAAATAAATAAAAGGCAGCGATAGTTCATAAACATGCATAGTTGGGAAAATAAACTAAATAATCAATTAATTATAGCAAATTAGATTAAAATTTCGGTTGCCATTACAAGACATTAGTTCCATACGTTTTCCACAACATGGCGAGGTTTGTCATATTCTTGGTCAGGCAACGCTGCTACATTTTACGAGACAATGCCAGCCATATTTCAATTATTTTTGTCAAAAACCAACTTTTAAAACTAAACATTTAAATTTTGGGCAGGGCGTTAGCCGAAAAGATAAGATTAAACTAACGCTTTCCGGCCAACGCCCGCCAAAACTTTTTCGTCGTACCTTTTTTTTTAAACCAATTAGGCTGCTCACTGCTGCCAGTTACCATACTGTAAAATAGTGTTGCCAACTTTTTAAAAAGATGTGTTCATCGTGTTGCTAACAATAGATCTCTTTAATATAAGGCTTCGATTGGGAAAATATAATGATGCGTATTTTACTTCTGGATTTTTTCACGGTAAAATACTTCTCCTATTACTTCTCCGGTTTCTAACGTTTTCTAATTAAAACGTAGACAATGCCACAAATTTTTTGCGTATATTTGTAAATCCGCATGTTATTGCTAACATATTATTTTATACTTTATATTAGAAATATTTAATTAACTTAGTAACTTGATTCTTCTCAAAGTCTTCACTCTAGCAACTTCTGCATCTTCTTGGCAACTTCTTTCTTCTTAGTAACTTCTATTTTCTTCGTAATTGCTATAATCGTAGTAACTTGTATCTTGCAGTACGGGTGAGCCGGACGCGGTGCGCGTGTTCTTCAAGCGCTCGCCTCCGATGTCGACGTTCACTCTTGGCCTGGTCATTGCTGAAATAGACAAGCTGTCCAATGTGACAACATATGATGACACTTCATCCAACTTTGGTAAGATATGTCACAAACTTTTTTATCTTTTATATATGTAAAAGAACTGACTGAGTGATATGTAAACGCACAGCCCAAACTACTGGACCTAGAGACTTTTTTCAAAGAGCTTCTTACATAGGGGAGTACTAAGAGAGGGGTTCATTAAAAGCAGATGGCAGATTGCTTGTAGGATGGATGGGGCAAAAATGAGTACCTACAGGGTATCGCAGCTTAGGTCCGCAAATGTGAGGATCTTTGGAAGAGGTCTTTGTTCAACAGCCTCAGAGGCCAAGAGCTGATAATGAAGATGACCTTCTTAGTCTTTTGAATGTTGAAATAGCTTTGTATGTCTTAACACCACGTAATAATCTAATGACAATCAATCCGTTAACTCTTTACCACAATTTCAAATTAATTATGCGTCAGCCGTTGATAAGAAAGAAGGTTTTTGAATTGAAAATTTCCATCTACCCCTAATTTTAATTTCAGTAATACAGTTCTGGGGTCGCGATGGCTTCATGGAAGTTCTCAATGAAGCTCTGACCAGAATTTACAACATTATGTCCGTGATAGAAGATTACAACTGGCCAGCTTTGCCAATAAACAAATTGGATATCGTCGCATTGCCCAACTATCAGGGCGTGAGACCGGCCGATAATTGGGGCCTTATCGTGTTTAAGTAAGTGCCTTGTGAATGTAATTTAGATTCTAATGTGTAAACTACAAAGTTCAAGGTCCAGTGATAAGCGAAAAGGGCAAGTCGAATAGCTTTAGTGACCTCGCGTGGTTACCCTGTTCTCTAATATTTAGTATTTAAGTAATGCTAGCAAACGATGCGAAAGAAAACAAATAGTAATCAATCCGAATCTTTTTAAGTCCATACTGTACTAATAATTATTTATTTAATATTATAAATGCGACATTTTGTATGCATGGATGTTTGTTACTCGTTTACGCAAAAAGCGCTAAACGGATCTGGATGAAATTTGGCACAGAGATAGATTATAGTCTGGAATAGCAAAAAGGCTACTTTTTATCCCGAAAAAATGCACGAATCGCGGGATAATTTTTTGTTTTAGGAGTGCGTATCTAGGTATATAAAGGTGATAGATTACGAAACGGCTACCCGAGCGAAGCCGGGGCGGATAACTAGTCTTTTTATAATAATATAGTAACCTTTGTGTAGTCCGATGAGAAAGAAAATAGAAAGAGTTATTTTAAGCTACTTTTAAAGTAATGTAATAAATTGGTTAATACATTAAGCAACTTAAAAAAACAGATTCAGTGATAAACTGTTCCAAATATTATTAGCTAAGTATTATTTCGTAGAGGTTATAGTTCAGGAGTATGACATTCGACTAACAGTGTTCGAGTTTTCACTTCCACAGGTTTTAACAGTGAGTTTTGAATGAGTGAGATATGCAAAAAATTGCAGCTACCATAGTACTTTGTAGATTTTGTTCAAAGTTAAACATTGAATGAAAAATGATTTCCTATTTCATTATTTCAAGAGGCGATGGTAACGAAGGCCGACCTACGTGCCATTTTATTGAAGTGAAAATTTCTTTAGTCGCTTTTGTTTTTTGTGACTGTTACGTCACTGTTTGCCTAGAGGAGGCATTTACACCGGGCTCGAGGCGGCAGAGCCCAGAGGGCGCATAGCCTAAGCCTCCATTCTTTAGTCGCGTTAGACGATATTTAGTAGGGGAAAATATTAAAGATTCGAAAGATCGACATGCTCGATATACAGCAAGCTTATTTGAATTTGGAACAGTTTCGAATAACTTTTTTCAGTTATTTCCCTTTTATTCAATTTTGAATTTTATTTTTAAGAAACAAAGGTTTATTTTTGTTATTCTCGATTATTTATTTATTTTTTAACTATTGTCGCGCCTTCCCATCTGTTTTTAGTTTTCATTTATGTCAGTAATCCTTATGAATGCCTGTGTATTGATAATAAGCAGTTGAACAATATCTTAGAATAGGTTAAGCGTTAGTATAAACAGTGTGATAGACACTGGAGCCTTTCCCTTAATACAAAAACTTAATGATTTATACGTTAAAGTGCATTTTAATGAGGAGTTGTTATACATCAGGGAGAGCGACTTGAACAACGGAGGCTACATCCAGCTGGCGCAGGAGGTGCTCCACCAGTGGCTGGGTGGCCTGGTCACGCCCGCGTGGTGGTCCGACGTGCACATCAACAAGGCCCTCGTCGGATATCTATCTGTTGAAGCCGCTTTTTTGGTATTAACATTAGTATCTATAAAGTCCCGAAATCCACGACTTGACTATTGATTAGTCAAGACGAAATTAGTTGTGTTGGCGTCAGTAACATGTCATAAACTGGATAAGGGAATAGCAATTGCTTTCTGTCAATCCATTTCTTTGTTAACTAAAAATTGACAACTCGTATCCATAGAAAACTAAGAATACTCAACGAATTATTTTTTCGTACAGTTATTGTGACGTCATTGTGTTAAGGTCTTATGTTTTTGTGGTCACACGGCTTAAGTGTAGTAAGCTCGCGATCAACACAAAAATGAAATATTGTATCGAAAAATATAACGAGATAGCAATAAATTTTCGTTTGAACGAAAATAACATACCGAAGGCTTTGTTTTTCTGTCTCATCTTCATTGTATCGCCCCGTTATAGAACGTCCGCTCGCTGCGGTACGTGATCAATCAGAAAACTTTTTTTCTTTCGCACTGTACCAATATCGAGGGTACAGGCGCGCACAACGTGCTACTGATACAATGAATAAATGTCAGTACACACGTCCGTCGTTTATTTAAAAGAATTGATACATGTTTATCTATCAGAGAATTTAGGTGATGCGAAAAGTGCGAGACGTGGACGATTTTGACGACGCCATTAGAGTTGGGGTGTTCAGACTGGTGACAATATAAGCGGTATTCTGGACCAATAATGTTTGGTATTAACTGAACCTAGTTTAAATTTAAGGCGTGCACAATAACATGATATCGACGATTCGCGTTCTTTTAACTCCTAGTATTCTCTTATAAATTAAAGGCCGGCGACGCATTCTTAAGTTTTTCAAATGCTAATACTATGGGTAACGGTCACATACCAGAAACGCTTATTCGTTTGCCAGGAATTTAAAGTTGCGATTTATTTACTATTTTTGCTATTTAAAACCGACACGCATACATATGATTAGCGAAGTGCGACCGAAGAAAGATACTTGCGTGTTAGGCAGTAGTGCCAAAAGCGACTTTAAGGCGTCAGAAATAAGAACGTTATGTTAACGAAATTTCTTTTTTAATTTCCTTATGAAAAGTGTGTTTCTTTTAAATGAGACTGGTGTTGGGAGGAAGTGAAGTATACCCTCTTCCAATGCCTCCCCCTATCCCCCAAAATCAGATCCCGAGATAAAAAAGTCTCAACCTCAAAAATAAATAATAATAAATTTCTTTATTTTCTCCCACATATAACTATAGTAACAAGTTTTTTTTACATAATATACTTTCCTTTAATGAGATAGTTTAAGGTGGGGGAGACAGGAGCTCAAACTAGGTTGCTCTGTGCTATGAGGCCCCCTCTTACACTGTTCTTAACTACTTCTTGATGCAGATAAACGGTGGCTGCGAGATGGATGGTAAATGGCCAATGACGGTGCTCTACTCGTTGTACTACGAGTACAGCAAGCGCTACCCGCACTCCAGGATCACGGGGATGAAGCAAGAGACGATGAGCACCAAGATCGAGCTGCTCTTCCGCATGTTCAACTACACCCTGGGCGAAAGTGTCTTCAGGAGCGCTGTCAGACAGTTCTTGACCGAAAGGTGAACGTCAACACATACACAATAATACACAAGTTAATTACTCATATGCCAATGTCTTAATGTACACTCAGCAAGTCGAATTAAATATAACACTAGCGTCTACAATATTTAAATTCAGCTATTCGGAAAACCTGAAACATCTAAGAATAACTGTAATGATAAGTGTTAGTGTGATAAGATGCTAAAAGAAAATAAAAGAAAATGTCACTCACGTCTTTTAGTCACCGGAGTACACAGAAAGACAAAGACTAGAAAGAGGGAGAGAAAAAGGTTTGTTGTCCTGTTTTCACTAAAGGTTAAAAGATAACACCTGGTACTACATACAAATTTTGCAAAAGTAAATCCGAGGTAAAGGAAAAGAGGATGTAAGTAATAAGAAAGTTTTAAACTTTCATAAGCAAGTTTTCGTTAGAATCCTTACAAACTATATTGTAAAAGGATGAAAGTTCTTCGTAGTTTCTTTTAGAAAGATGTGATTGCTTGTGAATTTTTATTAGTTTTGGTTTTCTTTTAGAATTTGTTTGGTTCGTTTCACACTATTTACAAAATCTGTAAGGTTATGCCGCGGCCATCTAGTGTTATCCTCTTTGACGATGCAATTTCAAGTTCTATTCTCCCCTGATTAAACTAATGAATTGCATTAAAAGTAGCAAAATAAAATTTTACTGATATCGTTTTATTCTTCTATCTATCGTCTACTGCTTCCGCGTTGACAAGCCGTTGTGAGGAAGTGGGAGAGGTAGAAGTGTGAGTGGCGTGTCAGCTTAAATTGTTTATTTTCTTTTAGGAGCTACTAATTTAAGTCTTCTTAGTCTTGCAATTTTTATTGTTGAGTACTTGTTCATTAGAAATTTTATCGACGCTTGTGTGTGTTTTTCTGATAACACTACCATATCATGTTTATTTTTTATATTGTATAATGTATATGTTTATGATTTAGACTACCTAAATTCCTACTAACAACTTGGTTCGAAAAGTAATAAGTTATAGAGAATACGAACGAGAATGCCACTAATGTAAGATTATTTCCAGGGCATACAAAACATTCGACAGTGATTTCCTCTGGCATTGTCTAAATGAGGTAGCTGCAGAGTCTAACAGTGACCACAAAGTGGATGTCAAAACTATTGCTCAGAGCTGGATCGAAAAGGACAGACTTCCGCTTGTCACAGTCATCAGAAATTACGCAAACCATACCGCAAGTGTAAAACAGGTAATACCCGTCTACTTATTTCGGCTTAGGTGGTGTGTTTTTTATAAAAGGTTTGTGACATTCGTAATAAGCTTAAATTTGTATCTTGTCTATCTATCGGGCATGTTGAAAGGATGAATGAAGAGAGAGTAACGAAACAAATTTATGTTGCAAAAGTGAATTGGCAATGATGGCAGGGGATGTCCAAGGAGAACTTATATAGGTAGAGTTAGACACATACTGAAGCAGGGCGATATTAGGAGTACTCGTAACCGACGAGCGTCTATGCGTAGATGTATGAATGTTAAAAAAGCGAGAGAGGTCTGCCAGGATCGCGCCAAATGTAAATCTATAATCTCTGCCTACGCTTCTGGGCTACAGGCGCATGTTTGTTTGTCTATCTAATTTGTTTGGTGACCATTTAATATTATTATATTATTTAGCTGTTACATTTTACCCGAAAAAGCAGTAGAAGCATAAATCTAATTCAATCTTAACATTCCCAGAAACTCTACTTACGCGAGCGGCCTCACGACGTGCCCGACGCGGACCAGATGCTGTGGTGGATCCCACTGATGGTCTTCCGCAAAGATGACGACCACACAACCCCCATCCCTCTGACATGGATGAACGAACCTGAAGTAGAACTCAAAAATGCACCCGATGATGATTACTTCCTTCTCATCAACCCTGAGGAAATTGGTTAGTTAAAGTAATTGCACATTTGTTAGCTTAACTAATATTACACGTGCAAATATAAGTTTATTACGCCTTAACTACTGAATCATCATGAAATTTTGTACCGAGCCCGCACATATCCGATTCCATGCGAACCGCGAAATTTAATGAATATAATAGGGTGATTTGCTTACTTCAATTGTTGAGAACATTTAATTTTTCATTCCCACCCATACATATTTAACATCAGTGAATAGAGGCCAAACGTATTTTTTTATTCATAATATTGGTAGGTACTCGAGTATAACCAAATAAAAAAACACAGGCAGTCATGGAGTGAAAACTCAAGACAGGTAGAAGGCGCGACACTAGTTCAATAATAAACAAAATAAACCCTTGTACCTTGTAGCCATAAAATTCAAAATTGAATACAAGAAAAATAAATAAAAAAACGTTCGTCGAAGCTGTTCCAAATTCAAATAAGCATGTTGATGCCACACGTATTTTGTTGACGCATGTTGCATGTTGTTGCATGCGAATCTGTAAGATTTTCTCCTACCAAATGGCTAAAGAAGTTCAACAATATGTCAACAGTCATTGGACACTTGACGCTATCCTAATTTAATTTTTGGTACTTTCAGCACCGTATCCTGTCAATTATGACGAGCATAACTGGAACCTAATCGCGCAATATCTACAGAACGACGAGCAAGAGTCGCTTCCGCCCCTCAGCCGAGCCAAAGTACTCCACGACGCTTGGAATTTGGCCTTTGCTGGAGAACTATCCTTTGCGACGGCTCTCAATATGACACTGTTCTTGAAAAAGGAGAAGCATCACATAGTGTGGGATCCGGTGTTCACCATGATCGATCATATTGGCAGACACGTTTGGGACATCCGAGACAAATTTAACGTGAGTATAATTTAATCGAACAATTTATATAGTTGATTACCAGTCCAGATGTCAAGTCGTAGATTTACTTTGAAAGTAAATCTGCGACTTGCCGTTTCCCTGCGACTTTTACTGAAAATATACTCGAGGAAGCTTACTTAATATGATGAAAACCCAGTTCGAAATTATTTATTTCTTCTTCTAGGCTTACATCATAAGTCTACTGCGCCCGCTTTACGAAGAATTGGAAAAGAAAAACGAGGCCAAAGACTTAAACAAGTATCAAAATAATCTGAGGGCCCACTTAAAGACCTTCCTCTGTCAGGCTGGCTACAAGCCTTGCATACGTGAAGCTCAAGAACAATATAGAAAGTGGATGAATGCATCTCACCCTGATGAAGGCAATCCGTAAGTATATTTTCACACAGTATTGTATATAAATACATAATGCTTCAATGATCATATAATCGTAAATATTAGATTGTAAGAATTCCACATTTAATCACAGCTTATTATTAAATAACAGTATATTATAAGATACGACATAAGAAATGTACACTCATGGATGTCAAATCGAACTTAAGTTTAACATTCCGCTGTACGTCAAAATAACCAAGACCCCCTAAAAGCGCCAATGGCGAGTTACGGAAGGATTACACTAAATCTATTTACTATTTAACAGGGGTTTAGTTTGGCAACCCCCTTGAATTTATCAATATACTTATTTGTTAATATGTAATTCAGGTCCTGATGAAATAACAGATGAGGGTATAAATTTCTCTTGCCGTATCTTAGACCAGTAGATAAAATAGCTGTTTCCAATACAGCCTTTCAATAAAATTCAGTTGACAAAACAGCAGTTGATAACATATCAGTTTACATCACAGCCGTTGTTAAATTAATAGTTGATATATAAAAGGCGATGTGTTCCCTAAAGACTCCGAAATGACTAGATCGATTTCGATGAAATTTTCAAGAAACGTTCAGATCGGATCAACTTAATTAGTTGATAAAATAGCAGTTCACAAAAGAGTAGTTGATAAATTAGCAGATTACAAAATAGCAGTCGATAAAATAACAGTTTTCATTTTAAAAGATTACCGATGATGAAATAACAGTAAATCAAATAGGCGTTAAAAATAGGCGTTAATAAAATAACAGTTTACAAATTAGTGTTGCTGAACGAATTGTTGATAATAGATCAGTTTGTAAAATAGCGGTTTACAAAGCAGTCGTTAGTAAATTAGCAGTTTATAAATCAAATAGCAGTGCACAAAACAGCCGTTGATAAATAAATAGTTGATAAAATAGAAGTTAACAAAACGGCTGTTGATAAAATTACCAGTTGATAAAACAACAGCTGATAAAATAACAGTTATATAATACAATTTACAAAACAGCATTTGACAAATCGGCAGTTTATAAAATGAATAAACAGTTAATTATAAAATAAATTGTATTTATTATTTATTATTATTAAAATTAATTGTATTGATAAAGTACCAATTATTATAATAGCAGATTAATCTCAACGGTTCTTTTTTTTTTTAGAGTTTCTGATAGATATTTCTGCCCAGTGTTCCGTTGGGGGACACAAGAAGAATGGGAGTTTGGACTTCAGAGAGTTATTAACTTCCCTCATTCAAGGAAACAAAGTGAAAGGACATACCTATTAAAAACACTGGCAGGTTGTTTAAGAGACAAAGCTAAGATTATGAGGCTTTTAAATGTAACACTTCTAGAAGGGAATGGTAATTTCACTGAAATGGACCTCTTTCTTATAAATAATATGTTCGCGAATTCTCCACAAGCTTATACCACACTGTTGAATTTTATAAGCGATAACTGGGAAACCCTAAGAGAGAGGTTAGTATAAGTAAATTATACCCAAAATATATAATGGTGACTTTAATGTCAAACATTGTATTTAAAAGAAGCGGTATTTAACAAAATTGACGTAACGTGACGTAACGTAACGTAACGTAACGTAACGTAACGTAACTACATCCACATTGGGGACCATGAAGTTCTGCGAGTATCAAAGAAAATGCAACCTGTGTCTTTCAGACGTTTTCATTTTATAACATTTAAAATAAGAGAGAAGGGTTTTGATTTTCTTTCGTTTTCAGATACAACACTAAGTCTAATTTGTGGTCCCATTTGATATCAACTGCGACGTCGCACTTTACGACGCAATCTGGTTTGGATTTGGTCACCAAGCTGTACACAGCACATAAGGGAGGGTTCGGCCCGGCGGAGCATATTATAGAAAAGTCCATTAAAAATATCAAGGAAGAGTCGCAATGGTCAGCCCACAATTTGCCCACTATGGAGAGATGGCTTGATTCTTACCTTCACATGAATGGAATTATATTAGAAAAAAAAGAATGACTTCTAGAGTAACATTTTTTTATAATTACAACAAAAATTACAAGTAAAATCCCATAGCTCAATAATTTGTGTGACAAAGGATTTAACGAATCGAATTTTCGTTTTTGACAATTTGTATATTCTGTCAATGTCACGCAAATTTGTACCTTACGTCAATATAAAATATACAGGAACTTGTTTTATTTTTCCCTAATCGAATATTTAAGTACCTATTACGATAATAAGCAACTATGCAATTAAAAAAATGTGTATTTTTAAAGACTCGAATAATTATCTCGTATTTCTTTTAATAAAAAGTGTTTTTTATACCTAGTTTTATTCCCTATATACGCGCGAACAAAAACAAGAGAACACATTATTTATATAAGGTTTTGTTAATATAATCTTTTTAAACATTAATTGCCACTAATATGCCACTTCTGATTGTCGTCACTCCGAGTTGTTTACAAATTTTCAAGAAAAAGTTCAGCATATTTCCCGTTTACCCTCCAAATAGTATTGTGCTGTAATATTTTTATCATTATCCTATAAAAATTTAATCAATAAATAAAAAAAGGTCATTGAAAAACGTTCGGTTCCAATCGCCAAACATGAAAATTCTTTTAAACGTCATTTAAATGCAGGCCGCCTGTCAGCATTCCCTCATTGCATTTTAAATTCTATGCGCCATTCAAATTGAAGACTGTTTGTGCGACATAAAAATAACGCGTCGGGAAGTTAATTTTAATAAAATCAACAAATTTAATCTGTATAACAACAGAAATTTGGTAATTAAGACTTAAAATAAGATTTTCTAAGACAAAAAAGTAACATATTGGCGATGATAAAAAGGAAGACTGCACAAAATGGACGACGATCCGTTCAAGGGTAGTCCAGTGGATGAGGGTGGGAAGGCAAGGGATCTTTGTGCTATCTAACAGTGTTCAAAAATGATGATACATATTAATTACCTTATTTCACGCAGACTGAAATACAGATTAACAATTTTATCAAATCAATATCGAAATATAAATAAAATCGTTTAACCACGTCTGTTTATATTTAAGCCAGCCATGCACGATTCTTCAGAGCACGTGATCCTGAATAAAATTTTGGGATTTGTGGTAGTTATTAGTAATTACGTAAACTTACGCTCACTCATGGTTCGTGTCAACGTTGCGAGGTAAGTTTGTAAACAACTAGTTAATACTCGAGATATCGTTTATACGATATTTAATATCAAAATAAGTACGCTGTTATGTTTATTATGATATAATATATTAAGGTGGCGCAAGAGTAATAGCATGGTTAAAATTGGCTAACATTTAGTTAAAATTAAAGAAAAATTAACTCTGTTCCCATAAAAGTTGTTTCGAGCATGTAAAACTGACAGGAGACACGCACGCTCTCACGCTCGCACGGAACACAATAAAATTACACGTTCTTCGGATGTGTGTTGCTCTATTACTTGTTGACAACTAACTCTATATGTATACTACAAATATATCAAGCACGATGAGATTTGACGCCATTTGCAAAAAAATTAAGCACTTCATTATGACATAACTTCTGAGCCATCCTATACATATAAATTTATCACTGACCATGTGTGTGAAAGAGCAGTTAATATAAAATATATTTTCCAAAAAAACACGATTTTACGTACAAAAACTGCCGAGCGAACCCCAGTTGACGAAGAAAGAAAAGAAACAGATATAAAAATACGGTTATATGATGGTTAAGCGATCGGCGATTGATGACGAAGTAAACTTTTTCTGACAATCGGCATAAGGACATGTCATAAAACTTGTTGATAGTCATGCAGTTACAATTATAATACAAGTATTGTAAATTACGAGTATTATGCTATATAGAACTTATTAAAACTAATGAAAGTTGTTAACAAATTAATATAGTATGTATACTTGTTGTTTACACAACACTGGGCTATGAATGTCAATCAAATGTATCAATAGTTTGACCTTAGTGGTGATTATAGTTTTATATATTTCCGCATATAAATACTAGGCACGTTATCATCTCGCTAGAGAGACATTGAATTACTTACCCAGTGCTGTGCGCAAACATGCTGCGAATATATCTAGTCGTTTGTAAGTTTTCTTATTAAATTATGAGCGTTACTGCGCTACGTTACAGTGCACTGGATAGCGGCAAGAGGCCAATCTTTGCAGCGATTCATGAGATGCCTACGCCCAGCAGTGTACGTCTGTGGTTGGAACGATGTGAATCAATAATTATATTGTATTATTCACAGTGTCCATAGCGACTGTACAATGTACCGACGGCTCCTGCCCGCCGACGCTGTCAGTAGCATTGTGCGATGCAGCGTGCGGGCCGCAGCAGCCGTGCGCCGGCTCCCAGCTCTGCTGCCCCACCGAATGCGGCGGCTCCATCTGCGTCGACCCCATGACTAAACGACACTTCGTGGATTACGGTAATGCTATACGTATTATCACTATTTAGGATTCACATATTTTTGTATAAGAGTGGGTAGTTTTTTTTATAAGAGAAGGGGGCAAACGAGCGGCGAGAACACTGAGGTGATCAACGTCGCCCATGGACACCTACAACACCAGAGGATCTGCAAATGCGTTGCCGACCTTTAAGAAAACGATAAGTTCGCTTCTTGAAGGACCCTAAGTCGTACTGGTTAGGAAATGCCGTCGAGGACAGACCGTTCCACAGTTTGTTTAACAGTGCTAGAGCCACCGGTAGCTATTGTAGGAATGGATAGACTCGTGCGGGGGAGTACTTAGATCTCACAGAATATAGATGCTAAGTCAGAGCAGTTATACCTCTGCATTTCCTCTTATGAGTGAGTTGTTATGAAAAGAGGGTAATAGAGGAAGCTGCTTTTCTAGTTTTAAGAAGATGCACTGCTTGGTACGAATTCTCAGTTGTCTCGTGTAACGTTTTAATTTGTTTACAGTAAAGGATGGCAAATGCCCGGAGCTTTCACGAGGCGCGTGGACGTGCAGCCACACTTGCACCACCGACTCGGACTGCCCGCGCACGCAGAAGTGCTGTCCTAACAGATGCGGCGTCCTCACCTGTCGAATGCCGACATTTCCTAACGTACCTAAAACATCTTAAAAAATAATTCCATGACACGTTTAAGTAGATATTATAATATTAAAAAGATTTGAAAATTAAAATTGTGTATTTAATTTTTGCAGCGTAGCACTCTACAGAAGCAGGTCAGCGTTACGCTCTACGCTGCTTCTGTAGAATGCAGATATGTATGGCACCGGTGTACCGACGGCGGTTAGTGCGACCGCAGCCCGTGCGATTCTTCGCACGGGCTGCGGTCGCACTAATCGCACAGAACTCCGGTCTCGTGTTACCCATTGACCCACAACCGCGGCGGGCGCGGATGAAAATTGCTCTGTGAAGTCTTTGTCTCATAGACGCGCCCCTGAATTCAGTTGTTTCCTGTTTTTTTATGGTAGAAGGTGGCAAACTAGCAAGCCTGAGCACCTGATGTTAAGTTAGCGCTACCCATAGACATCCGCAACAAGCAAACGGCGATAGACAGCAAAAAGGATGTTTTACTTTTCCTATCCATCCCCTCCCCGTATAAGAAAAGATAAAAAGTAGAAGTCTGAATAACATCTTGTCATTAAGTCTAATATTGAAAAAGACAGTTAATTTGAAAGATTGTCATAAAAATAAAATTGGCGGTGTGCTTTAGAATATCCAATTAATATTTATGGGGGTTGAGAAAAGCCATCCATTATTCATCACTAATGGCCACCACAGTGTAGATAATTCAGCAGATAAATTAAGTTTTCAGTATCAATGTAACTGTTAACATCTTATTTTTATATTCAGACTTGAATAATAAATAGCTATTTAAATCAGAACTTTTTCCTGTTAGCTGTACTGTAGTAAACCATTTTAACCTATATAAGAAACACTTGATAACTTTGATACATATATCTTTGGAATCAAGTACCGTTTCACTAACAAATTAGTTATAAATAAAAAAAAAGAAATCGATTTAAAAATGTCGAAGTTCTGAGGTAAAATAAAACAAACGAATGAAAAACAAACAAAATAGAGAAAATCCTCCTTTTTTTTGAATTGCGTAAAAAGGACAGGAAAGTAACAGGTGCCTCTATCCAAGAGTAAGTTTCTAGGAACTAACTTATTGGTTTCATAGATTTAGAGTTGAAAAAATCTGTACTTTGTATTCTGCCAGACGTTATACTGTAAAAAAGCTGACAGTAGATTAGTTCCATTCACACGTGGAACCGCTTCTGATCTAGGTCGAGACGCTCTCGATCAGACGGGTCGGAGAAGCGATGGATTTAATCACACCAATGAAAATAAACATCTTAAAAAATAGTAAGCGAACAACGGGTCACAGCTTTACAATTATCTTTAAGAAAGTTTCTAATGTAATATGTTTTGGCGCTGCTTCTAATTCTTGTTATTGTGTGTAGTGTACCTTAGAATTAATTTATGTTGCGTTAGCTTATGAACTGCATTAATTGCTGGATGTGTTACACTCGGGTCGATACCATTCATTAAAGCACAGGGAGTGTTCTTTTAGCAGAAACTGCTTTCGGAAGATTTCCATTTCTCTTGTATACATGAGGTATAATAAAGTCCAGGTTGTTATTACGTCCACTTCTGGTCAAATTATGGTCCACTTAATCTTGCGCGCTTTATTAAGCTCCAGGTCTTATCTCTTTATAAATCCTCTGCAACGTCTGGGCATTGTTGACAAGAAATATCACTAAACTTTGTCTCTACATCCATCGTGGCTTGTATTATAAATTATTTATAGCCTATGAAAGGCATACAAATGTTCCGCTTTGTCACCGAGGTTGGGTATGGGGAGTGTTGGAGAGAAATATTGTTGTTCGGGTCGACCTTAATTCGACCTTAATTCGAGGCTTAATTAATCCTGTTGTCATTAATTGGAATTAAAATCCTGTAATGTGTTACATCCACTATTAATATATCATTTTGGTGTAGATGTGTTCGAGGGGACCCTTATTGGTAAAGACAACTTTAGCGAGGTTAATTTCCGTGGTTCTGATAAATGAAATAAATCTGGATCAAACTGGTTAGAACTCGAATGTCTTACCGATTGTGATGCTTGGTGTTACATCGTGTATGTGCAAGTGCACGTTCAATACTGAAGTTATGAAATATTAAAAATGTACAAACAACCTTGTCATCATCGTGGTTTCCTATATTAACGTATCGGAATTCCAAAAATAATCACATTATTGAAACCAGGTCATCGCTTAAAGTAAAAATTTAATTTTCCGTCCCAAGCCGTCGGTAGCAAAGCGATAGAGCGCTCAAAAGCCCGAAGGCGGAAAGTATGTGCCCCAAACGGGGCGAAGCGGGTCTTTGTTTGCAAAAGTTTGAATCGTCTACGGAATATTGGGTCAGAAAACTGTCATACTTGTCACATGTATTATAGTCATATGTACAAGCTAGTCAGCTACAGACAGTATTCAAATAAATTCTTTGCGTGTAACTGAACTCTTCCAAAACGACTGGACTGATTTTGATTATTTATTTTATGTGTTTTGAGTGAGTCCCGAGATGATTTAGGTTCACAATTGGACCCGGTACGTAAAATCCAGTAGCTTTTTTTATTTTTTTACGGATAATATAAAGATAAATACGAATAACTAAAAAAAAGGTTATTCGAGATCTCTGTGTATAGTAAACAAGCCAATGTTCATGCAAGACAACGCCTGCTGGGTCCGAGTACACTAAATATTTAAAAAATACTGTTGTTAAAGGAGAATGTATCTCAAACAACAGTTCAAAGTAGACATATAAATATTCTGTTAATACAATACAAGCTGAGCCCCGCGGTTTCACCCGCCATGCAATTTATTTTAAATGACAAAGGACCAGCCTAAGTTTAACTCTATTTAATACAATTGATCATATAGAGCTAAGGTCAATTTACATTGGATAATATTATTTCTCTATATAAATTTTCATCCCCTATTTTAGACGTCCTTTACGGAATTAATTTAGAAAATACTTTAGTGTTCGCCTACGTAATAACAGAAACCTCTGTGTTTACATTCCAGTCTCTGGGTCTAGTTGTCTGGGTTGTCATTCTTCTTAGAGATATACAGGATGTTCGGAAATGGGAGGATTCTTTCGCCGAAAATATTACGCTTCAACCCAACATACCTATTAACCAAACTTGCTTAGTTTGGGCGCTAAAGGGCTTCAAAGATGATGAATTTTTTTGTAATTCTTCCAAATATCTCAAAATCACATTTTAATATTTTTTAACAACGCATTTGTACTAATAAACGACATCTTTTTGTTGAAGACACCTTGCTTAGAAATTAACAGGGGGCTCTAAAACACACAAACAAGAAATTATCCACTCAAATTTTTGTACCCGCTATATAATCTCTGCTAAATTGTTTTATTGGATTGCTACTTTTATTTAAAAGATTATTGCTCTCAACTGTTTAGCCATGATAAGAAATTTGTACAAGTCATTTCCGGACACCCTGTATAGATTAACACTATCGTTGATTGGTGGAATAGTTAGTAATCAGTTTAATGAGAGGGAATATCCTCTCACTTAACTGATTAATGGATATTATTCAAATTGATTTTAATACCACCTCAATATATTTTTTTAATAATCGATTACTACGACATTTAATCGATTAAACGATTGGATATTTATTGCAATCGATTGACTTTTAACATTCACTTCATAAAATTTAAAGCGTCCATTCGCTACCTTGCGACATCTATGCATTATTTAATTCAAGTAGTTTACCAGGTACCTGCGATCCATTATCGGCAACGTTCGAACATAATTGAATAATAGTTCGCTTAACGAGGCAATGTGCAGCAAACAATTTTATTTTAAAGCTTAAAGTTTAACGAGATTACTTATCTTATATATCAATTAGAACTTCGTCAGTTTATAATCGGACTAGGTATATTATAAACTGTCAGCAAATTGTACTGATGGAATCATTAATGATGAAGCTCGCAATTGCTCGGTGACTGCAAGGTGAAGCCCCGTAGCCCCCCGTAAAGTTCGTATTGCTGTAGTTTGGATTGATATTCTCTTTGTCAATGGCATTTTAGTTGTAATTTGAAAGCATTACTTCGACCGATGATATCAAGGTTTCGGGAGTCAACTGGGTTAGGTCGGAGTCGGCTATCAATAAATGCCTCGTAGTGTCACAGTGACGCACAAGAATGATACTGTATTTGTCATAGCAAGATGGAGAAGTAGCAAGTGGCTCCCGCTATATGGAGAGACCATTGCTACCAATTCGCAAAATCCGAAACAACTAGATGCCAGATGATTGTGTTGATGTTGTCAGTCTTTGTTGACGACAGAGGATGATGGTTGGTATGGTTTTCGCAGCAGCAAAGTAGGTTTGTGGTTATATATAATGATACAAGTGAATGGCTGCTATCAGGACGTATTTTATCAACACATTTGCCTCCATTTTTACATTTTAAATTACCATAATTGTTATTGTTATTCAATCGTTACGAACTATACTTTGCTTCATAGCAAGATGTGATTTTTGAAAACAAAAGTTTTTACGTTAAAATTCGTAAATTCCAAAATATTTTCTTCAAACAACTCTTTTACATATTACCCATCATTATTACACAACTTCACTTTATCTCACGATAAAGTGTGAATGAAATGAATGTATAAAAAGTGTAATGGCCGCCATGTATGGTAAGTTTTGTTGTACAAAACGAAACAAAGCATACGTGCTAAAGTTCTGGTACAAATAAAATACAATATAGCGACACGATATTAATTAATTTAATATAATTAGTCTTTGACATAATAATTCAATAGTTTTCATTAATCGTTGGAAAGTTTAACGTGATGTTGTATCGGATCCAGGAAAATGTCATTAACTTAATTGAATGATACTGCATATTTACCCCCTGGCCGAATTAACAAAAGCAGCAGAATGCGTTTCATGTACATTTTTATTTACATTTTGTAATGTGAGCAATCTACTCAAATACGCAAGGATCATAAAAACTACGTATGCTTTGTGAGCCTTCAAGAAATAGAAGGGAAGTAGATAAGAAAGAGGAATGGTTGAAAGTAATTATAGAAAGAGAATGGGTAGATATTTAAAACGATTTAAAAAATCGTTCTTAATGTAATTTCAGATTGACTAGCGTTACCCTTTATCTTCCACTGTATTTAGGTTAATGCTTTTTATCTATCTACATAGTTTATCACTCTACCACATCTGTAGGTTCGTCAGGATCTGGCTTCTGGCAGGTCAGGGCGCCGCATCTGTTGGGGCAGCACTTCAAAGCACGGGGACAGTCGGAGTCGCTGGTGCAGGTATGACTACACACCCAAGGGCCTCGAGGGTATTCTGGACATCTGCCTTTTTTCACTGGAAATAAAGAAGAAGAATACATTTAAAGTTGTTACTGAATAGTCCTCGAGGATACTCTGTGCATGAAAGAGAAATGAGGATGTAGATTCACGGCTTTTATTAGTATCTATTGTCAGTACTGATTAAGGAAAATAAACCAACAAGCCTAGAAGAGACAGTGATGCATGTAAAATAAAAAAGGTACATAGGCAAGGACAGTTTCATTAGTAGTATCTTGGATAGATCACTTAACAACTCTATGCGAAATTTGAAGCATTTTTGATTTTACTTAGATACTTATTTACCAGGGGTATGTCCACTTTAGTCTTTTGGAAGGACACTATCGCGTCAGTAGTCAGATGTATTTCCAATTGAAACTATAAGATACTATTACTATTAACAAAGCTTTATGTTTAATCTTCTTAGTCTCATTACTAGCTTAGTGGAATTATAAGAACCCTTCGCATTCATAGTGCCTAAAGCACACTATATTTCATAAAAACTAATCCTTATAAGGATGATTATGGAACTGACCTAAAGTAATGAAGTGCCTCTGCGTCATAGGGTCGACGCACATGGCGCCGCCGCAGGCCGTGGGGCAGCACATCTTGGTGTCACCACACGGCAGGCCGGGGCCGCACGCCGCGTCGCAGATGTCCACCGACAGCGTCGGAGGACACGACCCTGGCGCGCCCCTCGCCACTAACAATATGGTCGCTGAAAAGGACATGGAAAGGATAGTTGAATTCCACTGTCTCCATTACATTTCCTTGTGGAATGTAATGGAGACAGTGAATCTAAAGTGAAATAAATTATAATTAGAAAAAGAAAAAACCTACCGAAACGGGAGTTTGCAGCTAATTATAGTACTATATAATTAGATTACATTAGAGATGTGATATTTTTTTTAAGATAGATCTGATCACATTTGATAGATCACAGTAGATGTATGAATGTACAAGGAATGTGTTCCAGGACCATGCCAGATGAAAATCCTTAATCTCTGGGCACACTTTTGGGTTAAAGGTATAACTGCATATGTATTCTGTACACCCTGTGTGTGACTGTTCACAGAAATAATATTTAAGAATAATGCATTGCACACAAAACAAACAACCAGATAGATTATTTGACTCAATTAATGATACTAAAGCAAAACAATATTAACGCAACGACAACAAAACAAAAGATAAAGAATTATTTAGTATTTACAATATTTTGCTATTAGGTTGAAATAACTACAAATTACTATTAAAACCTTAGAACTATTACCGACCGATTATACGTTTCTTAATAATTTATCGAGTGTGATGGCATGTACTTACAAGTAAGTAGGATGTAGTGCAGCATCTCTGAACTCCCTCGGAGAAGGCGTAGCTTACACCCGCCCGCGCTTTTGATTCCGACGCTGCGACAATAATGAGCGTCTTGACACAAATACTCAACTACACACGGATGTTACGTTTGTCGCACATTAACTTCGAGTATTTTTCACACATGTCATGGTAAGGGTAATCTGTGACATGGAAATATCCAAATTATTATTTTATAAGAATTAAGTAAGTTCCTACTTCTGGTTATTACGGAATTGTTTGTTGCCTGTTACATACTTGAAGTCTTCTATAATCTACTTGAGATTTGTTTAATATTTATTTAAAATTTATATATTTGTTTAAAATTTAATATGAAAATTGTTTACGTGAAATGATAACCCACGCAAGTATATAAGTTTTAAGAGTAGATAGTGTCGCTGCTTTTATAGTATGCTTTCGTATATTCGAAATGTTCGTTTTTGCTGTCTTTCTTGTTGCAGATTCCTTTCTATGGCAAGGGGTCACTTAACATCAAGTGAACTACTTGCTTCTTTGCCACATACTCCCAAGAAACTGGTTTGTATTTGTTTTTCGATACTATACTTTCTCTGTAGTGCTGTCATAGCAGCATTTTAAGATAAGTCGTTGTGCAACAGATCGAAAGTGATGCGACAAATGAAAGTAATGTCCTATTTCTGCCGAATCTGTAATCCTTGTATACGCTCACATTGATCTAATTTATACTACAAAATATTTAGGAAACTAACCTTAAACAACAACCTTTTTACAAATTAATCGATGTTAACATTTAACAAAATGAACTTAAAAGTAATAAGTGCTTATAATGTTTATCAAGCTATGTGTCATTGTGTATCACACGTTAATGTCGCACAGATATCTCCGGGAGGGCGTCGCGCGGGGGGTCGGGGGGTGAGGGATATGAAATTGTAATACAATCTGAGAGTTGGTTCCGAAGCATTACATTATGACATACTTACAAATTATAGTAATATTTCATGAATCCTATGAAACGGGATGCGACCCACCAATAACAGTCTCGTCTAGTTAATTGTTCTTGTCTCACTGGTAGAAAAAGACAATTATAATCAATTATTACCTGTAGCCAAAAACGTATACCCACATACAGGGCAGGGGGACGATGACCCGTAACCGACGAGTATGTTTGCGTAGATGTATGGGTGTAGAAGAAGCAGGAGAGGTGTGCCAGGATCGCCAATCGTAATCTCTGCCTACACCTATAAGTTACAGGTGTAACTGCTTGCTTATTTGTAGATGTAAATTAATTATCTCCCGTCCTTATTGTTTTTTTTCCGGAATTGCAATTTTCAAATAATGCTAGTTGCTATCATGCAACTAATTTTGCGATTAAAAATGTAGGATAAAAGTTAAGTACCTCCATGTCATTTTCTGTAGCCCTGACAATGTGTGTGCAAAATTTCATGATGATCTGTCGAGGAGTTAAGGAGTTAAAGCGTGACAAACAAACAAACACACATTCACATTGATAACATGGCTTACTGACTGTGGGTTTAAACTGCGGAAAATATTCACACAAAAACATATTGTCGTCTCAGTTTTTTCAGAGAGAAAGACAGAGATAAACCTTGCATCGCGACAAGTTTATAAAACAGTGGAAACCCACGGTCATGATATTATTAAATCGATTCGGTAGTTTCGGAGTTTACACATTCCAAATAAATAAGATTTTCCTTATTATAATATGGTATCATCATAGTACTGATAGACTATGTTTATACATATTATTAAGAGTGAACGACCATTATTAGAACTAGTTTATTACTTTTTAGTATCAGTAATTTGAATTTAAGGTTATCAACTAACCTTGACATAAACTGTATGTTCTTCGTTCGCAGTTACGCGTCTGAGAGCGCTCGTGTGTTTGCGTGGTACATTCCGAAACAAATAATTGTCTTCTTTAGCAGATGTATAAAAATATACGAGTAGCACCACTAAGCCATCTGACGATTCGGTTGGACTCTACCAGTAAATCATCACGACCTCCACAAGGCAGACGTGAAGTAGATACGAATACTACAGTGGTAGAGCCCGCAACAATATCTTTTGCACAAATGGGCTGGCTCGACCAGTGACCAGTATACCACGACCTCACAGAAGACGGACGTGAAGTAGAAGCATTATTCGTTTCGCCTGATGAGTGAGGTGCCGGAGGTCTAATTCTAGTCCATTCTTTGCTAATAAGGAAAGGATGGGAAATGGAAGAATCGGAAAGGGAAATAACTATTTTCTGTTTACCCCTCACACATCTGCAACTCATTAGCTTGTTGCAGATGCCTATGGGTAGCGATCACTTGATATCGGGTGAACCGCTTGCTCGTGTGCCACCTTCTTTTATAAAACCTCTGTTATCTATCAATCAGAAAAGCTACGGATGTATCAGCTTTTGAAAAAAAAGAGGAGAGAATTAGACAAGAAAAGAAGTGTAAGAGAAGTGGATGAGTTCTATAGTTCTGGAAAAGTTGGCGATTGGTTCGCTCGTTATTATTATAAATAAGTTTTTAATGAAAGTTTAATACGAGTAAAATAGATTTTACTTCAATATCCTTATTTTAGGAATATGTTCCTATCTGGAATATAGGTCTTGAGTAGTATTTTTCATATGTTAAAATGTTTTAATACAAGCCGAGCCCCGCGGTTTCACCCGCAGTGTCATTTTATTTAACCGTCGACAGTCCAGCTTAAGCTGAACCCTACTTAATATAATAAAAAATATAGATTCGAGGTCAACTTACATTGGTATATAACTATTTCGCCATATAAACTTTCATCCGAAACCGTTCGAAATTCAAATAAATAAATAATTTTCCCTAATTTCCTCCTACCAAATATCGTTTAACGCGGCTAAAGTTTTCACTTTAAAGAATGACTGACTGACATTTCAACGCACAGCCTAAACTACTTGGCCCAAAGAGTTAATTTTGCACAGAAATTTTCCATCAAATTAAATAGGGATCTGCTTAGACCGGACATCCGTCGGTTAAATTACATTGCACGGCGGGTGAAACCTCGTGGCACAGGTTGTAGATAGAAATAGTCTTTATAATCAAAGTATTCCTAGTTGAGAATTCATTACTACGATACAAGGTTGTAGATGTAAGAACAGGTCTACAGGAACGAGAGTTTGCCGCTGGATCAATCTCCGCATTCAATCAGCCTTGTCGAGTTGCCATCTGCTCATATATCGAAGATTCCGCTCCAATCGCATATTCCTTAGAAACGATTGAATCATTTTACAATTAAAATTATCCTGGAGGGAGATAGAGGTCTCTTGTGGCGAACGTAGAATATTTAAGCATCAAACAGTAAATTTGTTGGACTATATTTACCAAGGAACGTTGGTCAAAATATAATAAACACAAGTAAATACTGAAAATATTATAGAATGTAAACCTTCTAGGTATTATATTACAACTTACAGACGAAACATGCATGAACTTAATCGAAACACATTCCTTCTATTTTAATATCCTTACTTATCTAAATGTGATTCTTGAAATTAGAAATTGTTAGAGAGTTCTGTGACTTTTATTTTAGTAGTGTTATAATTTTTCGTTACGAATTTTACGTGATTCTTACTTATAATTTTTTCGTGTAAACATTTTTAACAGGAGACGAGTGAAGGCGTCGGGCTGATTATACTGAAGTAGGCTTGGCTTGTTTCCAATAAACCTGTTGATTGTTCCGCAAATACGATGTTCCGATATTTACTAAGTCTGTTTCACGCCCAGTGTTTTATTAGTTTGTAAACTCTTTGCCTTAAGTTTAATCATGTAGCTACTTTGTCGGGAATTGTAGATATAATTCCCAACGTGATTTGGTACTTTTTAGTCTTAGTAAATGTAGGGTCGAATTAGAAAATAGTTACTTAGAATTACTAAATTGAAATGAATGGGGTAACTTATTGCTTGTAGAATGGTAGGCCAAGGGAGCCAAAAAGTTGCACAATGGCAGCCGAGTGATGGCAGCTACGACGTTATAATTCTGGCAGACGTCGCGCGGGATGGTTGGGTCACGTTCGTCATCATTATCGACCTTGGAAAAGTTGCGAGAGTGCATTGGATGTGATCTTTGTGATGATATTTGTGATAGATTTTTTACAAAAATTTCAAATTATATAAATTTTACTAAAACATAGTTAGTTTTATTTCCACAAGCAAATGTCAGGGAAAATGTAGTTTTAAAAACACATTTTAACCAGAAAATCTTAGCTTCGAATATGTTGCTTACATCCATTGTATTAAATTGTATGAATAAAATTTTTTGATATATTAGATGACAGTGATGCAACGAAATATTGGAATCCCTTCTTTTAGTGAGGTGTAGTAAAAACAAAATAAATTCAAAGTGAAACGTCCGTAATAAAGCCCCTACACCCTTTACCCCTCAGAGTGTAGATTGACGATGAAAAAGACAAAGCGGTGTAATAACTCACCGCGGCGCGGTTACCTTTCTCTTTCCACTTGAATTCATTTTTCGCTTCGGCAATGTTTCTAATTGAAGGGCTTTCTTTTTGTTCCCCGAAGTAATTCGATCTATAAAAATGAATAACCTACTTGGTAACTACACAAATACTTGTTACCTTAGAGTTTTCAGTGGTGAAAACGATGGATTGATATCAGCTGATCATAATTATCGGTGAAATACCACGACCTCACAGAAAACAGGCGTGAAGCAGAAGTACTCTGCGTTTCGTCTGATGAGTGACGTGCCGGAGGCCTAATTTCAGTCCTCTTGCTCTTCCCACCCTTTCCTCATAAAGATAGGATGGGAACGGGAGGATTGGACGGGGAGGGGGTTAACTGGGAAAAGGAAATATCCTTATTTCTGTCTATGCCCCCCTCTGTCCATTAAAGGTAGGCAACGCATCTGCAACACATTTGCTTGTTGCAGATGTCTATGGGTAGCGTTCACCAAACATTTGGTGATCCGCTTGCTCGTTTGCCACCTGCTACCATTAAAAAAAATCAACGCAAACTACATTTTTGTTAAATTATTCAAATCAAATTGGAAGACATTTTCTTTTACCTTTAACCGAGAACAAATATGTGTGTAACGTGTGTAGGCTGTAAGTTAAAAATCGGGTAAACGACTTTTCGTTTCTTCCATTCGGATTTCAAGTTAGGGAATATTTGTCGAAGGGGAAGTGAGGCAATGTAAACACAATTATGGTAAGCTGATTCCGCTCGAGTCAAATGTCCTCGTATCAATCAAACGGGAGACAAATATTGACGGAAACTTTTAACATCCGTAAGATGGGACGACGAGAAATTGCAAATTGATTTAACAAGCGAGAGCTTAGTACGTGCAATATTGCAAAAGCTTTTACCTATGGAATCACTTGCCTTGATAGATATAAATTCAAACTGAACTGGAACAAAACAGACCATACCGATCCGCGCCGCCTCATCATGTCCACTCGTTGTCTACAGGTGGTCCACGGGAGGTCACTGACACTATGTTCATTTTTGTATTTTTAACCTCGTGTGTGCAAATTTCATTATAATCCGTTAAGATGGCGAGCGTGTTTACGTTTCCGTGTCAATTTAGATTTAATTTACTCGTATAACAGATGCGTTAAACCAATATGGAGCACACATTGTTACTTTGTAAAAAGAAAAAAAAGTAATTAAGCATGTTTTCTTAACTAACTTTTAAGCGAGGGTGTTGAAAAGATTTTTCTTTGTCACTTCCTCAGAGTTTCATTAGTTTGGTAGCGTGACGATGACGTCATAGGATTAATGGATCCGAGAAGCGGCCAGATAGCTCTTTGTTGAGACACCCAGCGTGACATTTCATAAAAATAAAGCAAAATTGTATGATCGTTGAGTAAAATAATTTATTTAGTTGAACGTTTATTAAAAAATTGAGATTCCCGGCTTGAAAAATATGTCTTTATGTTTGTGTTTGTCAGCGTCTGCCAAAGTTTAATAGGAATGCGCCTCACACGGCCGAATTTGTGTTTTATATATAGTTAAAAAGTGTCACAATTTCTCGTGAACATCAAACTTACCCTAACGTGCACAAAATTTGACTACTATCAGACTGTAGGCACATTAGTAGTCTTTCTATAAACAAAGAGAACTTGCAAAAATTATTTATTATTATTGTTTGTACAAGTAACAAGTCAGAAAATACAAATTACTTGTTCACCCTTAAGTTTAATATGGTCGTGAAAGATATTTTATCACATTGCTACTAAGCGCAAAACGTTTTTAAGCTTTAATGCATAATAAAATAGCTAATTTGCATAAACGCGATAACGGCCAACCCCTTACTTCAGGGCCCAACCGTTTGTTTTATCTATGTCAGAGATCAGCAACCTTTTATTGTTTACACAATAATTTACTGAAACAATTAGGCCTTAACTAGTAGCCTATATGAAAATGTTTATCATTACGAGTTTTTCTTATTTTTTTTTGTAATCGACTTATCACTGATTGTCTAGAGAGGACATTTGCAGTTTCTTAGGGAGATCGTTTTTTTTGTGACTGCCTCGTCAATGTTACCCTGGAGGAGGTATCTACAGCTGCTCTGAACTTGAGGCGGCAAAGAGCATAGGGCGCTTGGCTCCTTCGGGAGCCTCGGCTCGGTCCATTACCGTATTTATATTACCGGATTGGAAGGCCGCCGAGCTCTTAGGTCACCTCGGCTTGGCCTGTCATTCAATACGCGCTTATGGCAGATCGCTAAATGTTTAGTCTTAACCTTTTTTTAAAGTTAACAAGCTGGGAGCCTTACCTCTTTAACCCTCTTCCTCCTCTTCTAACGGATCTTGGTCCAGGTCCAGGCAGAAAAAATGAAATCAATTGGTAAAGGATTAAAGAACAACAATCAAATTAATCTTCGGAAGTCTTTATTATTTTTATTTTCAAGTTCAAGCTAGTTTGTAACATAGAAAAACAGATTACACATTATAAATTATAATGTTGACAAAATCTACAATTTTGAAATCAATTGAATTACACAAATCAAAAAAAAAGTTTGTTAACTCATTTTGTTTTATAAAAGCAGTCGTAAACAAACTTTACAAATACGCTTCGCCATATTTAAAGTTAATTTAAGGGGGGATTTTATTAAAAGCTGTTGAAATTTCAAACCACGTAAATCAAATTCTAATAAGGCATCGCACACGACGTGAAATGTGAACGCAAGATACGAGGGTTACTGTATGTGAGCACAAAGCTAATTACACAGTGTACACAGAATACAGAGCATTCGTCACGTTACCTTATCTAGACTACAGCTAGATTACATTAAGTATTTGGTAACCCTGTAAGCTAGGATGCGTAAGATATTGGATCTATCTTCTATCTACAACTTATATTTTTGGAGGAGTAAAATGTGACACATGATGATGAAATTTAAACTTCTTCACCAATTAAGAATAAGCAAAAATAGAGAAAACCAGAGAGAAAGAGAAAGAAAAAGGGGAAGGTGAAGAAGGAAAAGAGACAAAGAGGAACGAGAAAAAAAGGATGACAAGGAAGTAGTAGCTTGAAGCTTTGGGATATGTTTTTCAATAGGAGTATATTTTATTCAGGTAAATAAAAGTAATTAAGTAAATCTTACATATTGGGCTTAGGTAAAATGTGCTAAATAATTAAAACTCAGAAAAATTTATAAATTTACTTCTATATTGTATATGTTCATTCTGCCGCATATTACAAGGCAGCCATGTAAATTAAATTGCAAGCTTTGCGGGGTCAAAAGCGCCTCGTGTTATTGTACATGCCTTGTAAGGGATTTGCGTCGGATAACATAACCGAAATACCGGCCTCGATTTCAAACTCGTAATACAACAAAATTAATTGAAGAGTTTTTTATTGAAAACTAAATGAAAATCGGCCCTTACATTTGTTTCATTCTTATCAGTACTTCTTGTATTAGAACTAGTTCTTATCAATAACAACAAAACTAAACCCTTGTGTCTTAACAATAAAATTCAAAATTGAATACAAGAAAAATAAATGAAAAAAGTTCGTCGAAACAGTTCCAAATTCAAATAAATGAAAAGAATGACGTATAATGAAGAGTGACATCAATTTTGCCTGTAAATTTGCTGCTAAAATATTCGCAGGCGCCTTCACGCAAACAAGAGACAAAACAATCCATGTGACATGTAAATCTTCACTTGAAAGTAAACCAAATTGTCACAGTCATAAGACTTTAAATCGATATCGTTCGATAATTGGTAAACATGGCTACTGATTTGTTGATTCAAATACTAAATAATTACGGTTGTCAGTTTTGACAGCTGTCAAAACGAGTTTGATATTTTATCTACGTCACTAGGATTTTAATAATGCAAATGGAGACCAATTTGTTTTTGATGGCCCAGTGGTCGAGATTCGTCGTGGTGTCGTAATTCATTAAGTTTCTTTTTTTATCGTTTATGAATGTAAAAGGCGGGCGAAAAGTTAGGACGCTTTTTCTATGGCTTATAAATCAGCCTTTTCTAGAATGTCCGCCCTTCTCCCCATCCAATCCTCTTCCCGTTCCTATTATATCCTTATAACGAAAGGGTGGGAAGGGGAAGAGGACTGTAATTAGGCCTCCGGCACTTATCAGACGAAACGCAGAGTACTTCTACTTCACGCCTGTTTTCTGTGAGGTCGTGGTAATTCACCGGTCGAGCCCATTCGTGCAGCTTCCACTGTTATATAAATGTGAATATAAATGTTTCAATATAGTATCGTAATTTGTGCAAGTTTAGTTAATTTATATTTATAAATTAACCTTTCTTTAGTTATTTCTTAAAATATGTAAGTTGAGAGATAGGTAGCAATTAAAGTTTTTTTTTTAATTGAACATGTATGACAGAATAAGGTCTGCGGATTTTAAAAAAAGAATATCAAAAAATCTAAATAGAGAAAGAAACAATGGAAATTCATTGAAACAGTCTCAGTGGCATTGTGCATTCCGTTCCATTGTTGGAAGTCGCTCGCTCGCCGGCTACGTTAAATGTAATACCTACGTATTACATAGAGTAATAACATTTTTTTTTATTTATTCAATAAGAAAACAATGAAATAATATTACGACAATGTTTTTCTGTTAGATTTGAACTTTGATTTTTTTTAGAATTGCTCAGTTATTAAAAACATTGTGACAGGTTATAAGAATTTACCTAAGACATTAGCTTTGCCTTTTTTATTTTAGAAGAAAGTACTTTTAATAACCGCTGGCGCCAATGAAAATGCACCACATGATTGGACCGTTAGATACGTCGCTGGCATTGTAAGGATCGATATTCTACTGTTTATTTGAAGGTATTTACTTCATTTCGGCGTGGAAATATCACTTAAGACCATTTTCCTAGAGACCTAACCTAGACAGTGGTTTATCTACGATTCTTCAGCTTTTTTTATAAAAAAAGGCAAACGAACAAGGTGTTCGTCTGATATCAAGTGACCGCGACCTATAGACATCTGCAACAAGCTAATGAGTTACATATGCATTGCCTACCTTTATTGGACAGTGGAGGGGATAACCGAAAATAAAATCCTTTTCCTTTCCATCTCTTTCTTCGTTGATTCCAGATTTTGCCTCCGGCACCTCACTTATCAGGCGAACTATTTCTACTTGACGCCTGTCTGCTGTGAAGTCGTGGTATTTCACCGAGCCGGCATTTTCATGCAACAGATGTTGTTGCGGCTTCCACCACTGTTTTCTCTAATAGAATAATATAAAACCGAATAACTTGCACTAAAATTCATTTAATGTTTGTTTTGTAATACTTGAGGTCAAGTTACACGAATAACCATTTGCTTAAAATCTTACAAAGGGACATTTAACCGGCACTGAAGTCCCCAACATTCAAACTTTTATCTCTAAACTGTAGACAATTGCCGTCGTTAGAGCTTTTTATTCATTTGTACACGCAATTAGGTAGCTTATAGAAGGCTGTTAGAGATTTGATTGTGGTTTTTTACGACGGCCGAAACGGTCGCTCGGTTCGCTTGCAAAATAAATTAGGAATACTATGTCAAATTTTATTTCTAAAGTACCTTCAGCTTTAACTTATTAAATACATTCTTCTACGCACACATTTGCTTTTAGATAGTCATTTGTCATTGACGGTATATTGACTCCGATATTGAAGTGTACACAAATATTTTATTAATAACTTCAAAAGCTTTCATCCAGCAAGGCATTTGTACAGAAATTCGTGCCTCTTTACGAGAAACCTTTTCGGTAAAATAATAAATTGCTTTGGTATTACGCTTAAATATTAGAAGTGTATTGCTTTTAATGTTATTTTTTATAGGATAAAATATAAACATACGCTCACGCCTGTAACCCGGAGGGGTAGGTAAAAATTATATTATTATTTATATTAATATAGGCACAATATAGGGATGGCCGGTGGGTTCGAAGAGTCCTGCAACAGAGGCCACTTACAGGTCATCGCAGCGTTGGTAGACCGCTCTCAAGATGGACCGAAGATCCGGTCAAGCTTGTGGCAATCCACTTGATGAGGGCACGAAAGTGATCTTTGTGGCTATCTGTGGTAGAGTCTTACGGCCAGTAGTGGACATTTGGCTGATAAGACAATGTAGAAGGCAATGGAGTTATGTATTGGAATCTTATTTGTACAGGTGAGTTGGAGGTCTATACGATATCTCTGGAAGAATGGGTCATAAGGAAGTTAGGGGGGGACTGTTGAATGTAATTTGACCCAATTTTGAACAGATCAATTTTTGTAAACGGAGTAGTAGTGGTAGTAGGGGGCTAATTTTCCGCAACTCCACGACTAGTGCGTATTTTACGCGTGGGCGGGATATGGACCACTCCAGCCAGCCCAGCTCCCCGAAGAGCACCAGCAACCTCTTAATGTTGCCGATGATCTCCGGGAACGATCCCGGCATGCCAAGATACTTAACCCTGTACTCGGACATTGCAGGGCAGTGTAGCATGACGTGCGACGCCGTCTCTTCCTCCTTCATACACGCTCTATCTTCGGTAGGGCTTCTCTCGTTTGTATGCACTCCTACATGTTGTTCCATAGGTCGCAGTGAAGGACGTGACTACTTTCTATTACCTTCGACCTCAGGTGTGCAGAAAACGTAAAAATAGTTGTATTTTTTCTAATAGTGATTTGCCCATATGTAGCGAGTCATGCGTGACATCCTAAAATGTAAAATTCGTCTATTAATTTACAATTTATTAAATTATGCAAAACCAGGCCAAATGTAAACAAACATAACACGACGTTTAATAGAGCATGGTATTAAATAGTTACAACTTTGAAATTGCCTTCTAACTTAAAGCTTAGATGTTAGCCTTAAGTTGGTATTATTACAGGGCCTTTGAACGGTCACTTAAGTAAAGTAGCCCTCAGGTTTTACCATTCGCCTTTTTTCTAAGTAGAAAAGTAAATGTTATTCTATTTTCATTGTACAATGTTAAATTAATCGATACGGCATAAGAAATGTTTACACTCATCTGTTATTTGATCAGGAGCTCGATTATACGTTAGATAGTAGTGATAAAGTGGGTTGCCGAGCTAAATCTGGGCCCAACATAGTTGAATCGTAAAAACCAAATTAGGTTGAACCCTTGCATAACTCGCCACACAACATGTATTAACAAACGTGTACCCGGAATACAGCAAAACGAAAAGTTTCTCTCGGGATTACCTGTGTACCCGTGCCTCGTTGGTAGTGCCCACTACATTTTTCCACTGAATTACTAATAGTGTTTTATATAATGTAGATGAAGTGGTAAAATTAATAAAATGCATACGTACGACAATATGTATGCTAGTAGGCCGCACTTTAAACCTGTGATAGCTTCACCACAGTCGCCGGTGTAAAAGCTAGTGGATAATGCAATTTCTACGCGGTTTCAGAACTCCATTGAGGCTATATTGGCTTGTTAGACATCCAATTAATCAATTACCGCTGACCTTTACGGATAATGGAACGGCCAGACCGACAAACTGTTTCCAGTTAATATCGGATAAAACCGGAATTATGCGCTTCCGTTTAGTCGCGGACTTTTTAGGCCAGCACACGCATGGAACGTCCTATAGTATTTAATTTAGAATCAAATAAGCCGAACAAATATATATAAAAATTTATTGCTGTTCGTCAGTCACGCATTTTTCATAAATGGCTGAACCGATTTTGATAATTCTTTTTTTGTATTAATGCCCTCATTACAGGGAAGGTTTTAAAGTAAAGAAAATAGGAAAAACCAATAGAAAAAAGACCAAAATTAATGTTTTGTGTGACATTTTTGGATTATGAAACTTTTAAATATTCACGTTAGGTGGCGTTCGCGGCTGACCTATCCTTTGACAGCGCACGCCTGCAATCATATAATCATTCCGGAGGGTCTTCTGACAGTGACAGCTATTTGTTTCGAATTTGAAATTGGTTTTTAAATCCGAACATCGATTATGATGCCGAAAAATCAAAGAACAATTGGAGAAACGTCAATATTGTAGGGACGTTGCAAAGTACAATCCAAGATAACACAGCTGTGTTATCTTGGATTGTATTTTGCAGATGGAAAAGTGAAATTGCCGTGTTCATCCAATCCATTACACGTTTATTTACCCGTCAGAAAATAAAACGAAAAATGTATTTTACGAGAAAACTTTGAATTGAATATTAACGTTTACTTTTCACATTTAATAAATTAAATACGTTGCTTTCATTTGTATTTCATTAGGCATCAACAACGTTCATCTAGGTTATTCGCTTCGATACTGGCATTGTTTAGGAAAAAAGAAAATCAAGAAAAATCCCAAAGGAAAAATATAAACTTCGGAGACTGTCGACAGGTCGTGGTCAAACAATCAACAAATTTCATTTTACAGATTTCATATAAACAATTTGTTCACAAATGAAACTAAAGCCGTTCGCAATAAATATAGTTTGTGCAAAAATATAGTAACAGATTACGTAGCATTTGCTGTTTCTACGTAGCACGAAGTTTTCTAGTTGCCCTGGACTCTTGACAAATATTGGCAGCATTGTTTGCCAGAGATGATATTGTATCCCGGCTGCGGATGTTATTGTTTGATAGGAATCCATATTTTATGATATTGCCCGTGATAGCAACGCCAATACTGACGCTGAATGAATACTGCGACGAAGTGAGCTTTTTATACTATACTAGCTGTTACCCGTGGCTTCGCACGCATTCGTTTCCTATTTTCCACGCTGGAAATTTTCGTAAGATGATTTTGAGTATAATAATTTAAAATTTTAGGTTATAACTTTAACTTGCATTTTGACTGAACAGAAGTTCAGTCAGCGTTGCTTTTACATCCACCATTTTTACATCCTTGCTAGACGGTTATGACTATTCTTTGGTTTTACATCTACCTTGGCAATGACTACGCGCCATAACACAGTTAATGTATATCATAGATAAAACAAATTACATACAAAATGAGAATGAAAAATAGGCAATAAATACAATGTTAACAGTTGTTGCTGTCAAAACATGAAACATTGCCATGGCAACCGAAAATATAAAGGTTTTATTTGTTTTATGTACCTAAAGAGCAGTTTTATTTTCGGGATAAAAGGTATACCTTATTTCATAGCAAGATATAATTTTTGTAAACAAACAAACGTCATTTACGTCACATGGCGGCCATTACACTTTTAATACTTTCATCGGAAATGTTGTAAGCGAAGTGAAATTGTGTAATATGGATAGCTTATGTCATAAGGTAATGAAAGATAAAGTAAATAAATATAGTAATGTAAAAAAAATATATAAATTTTTACGTAAACAGTTTTGCTTACACAAATTCCATCTTGCTTTGAAACAAGCTATATGTCATTTTCTGTACCTCTGACAATGTATGTACAAAATTTCATGATGATCGACTGTCTGCTCGAAATTAGTTCGTCAAGGATGTTCCCTACCGACAACGCCACTGTTAAAACACAAATGTATGTTGCTCAGTTTTAATATTTTATGTCTAACAATAAGAAAATGACATAGCTAGAAATCAACTTAAATTAAAAAAGGTTTATAGAAATATTATTCAATATTGATGTCAATTGATTCAATATATATGATATAGTGTAGTGCAGTAAAGTTATATCGAACGCTGCAGCGCAGAGTAAAATGTTTAATAACGCAAAAGCCATTCATCAAAAGCGGGCGCACTCTATTTCGTTGTTCATATTAATGCACAAGAATAATTACACCAGTAATTTACAACGGAGAATGTTTATACATAGTACTGTTATTAAATGAATCATATTGTGTTGTTATTAATTATTTTACCTGTTTTTATATCACAGAAGCTAGTAAATGAGCAAGCAGCGGGCACTCCGTACTTATACAGGTATATTATATTTGAGGGTTTGAGGAACCCTATGACCTGAGCATCCTTCCACTCGCTGGGGAAGACGCCTTTGGTCATTGCCGCGTTATAGACGAGAACTAGTAGCTGTATAACAGCAGCAGGAAAGAGTTTGGTCACCCTATTGGTGATACCGTCTGAGCCGGGAGCTTTGCGTGGACGCAAGTTCTTAATTAATTCCTTAACTTCGTCGAATGTTACCGGGGGAACGGGGTCGCGAAGCTGTTAATTTTTCCTCCGATCGACCTCGCTGTCCACTGTTCGGAGGTAAGCAGGGTCGACCGGTAGACTACTAGGAGAGGAGACTTCATGGAAAAAGGAGGGGATAAATCAAAAAGAATATTTCCATTTCCTGTCCATCCCTTCCTCATTCGAATACTCTTCCCCTTCCCATCGTTTCCATATTAGAAAAGGATACAAAGAGAAAGAACAAGGATTAGGCCTCCGGCGACTCACTCATCGGACGCAACTCATCAAGCACTGCAACTAACTGAGGATAGTGGGAAAAGCACGTCTCGCAATACATGATATTGAGTTGGTACCTGGTTGGTACCTGCAGCACTGGAGCCTATTTACGTCTCGTTTGTTAGTTAATGTAGACTAGACTAGACAATCAGACTTGCTTGAATATAAAAGGTCTTTACTGCCCAAGTACAAGTACATAACGTTTTACGAGGTTATGTCATGGAAATTCCGAGTACCCGACGATCGATTTAAAACGCATAAATGATTATGACCTAAAGTACATAATATAGAATCACTACTTAACATTTTCGCGTTGCATTGCTTTACCGCGTTTGTGAGCCACTAAGGACAACACTAGCGTGTTCCTAGGTTATGCATTGATAATTTTATGTAAAGATGTACGCAATTCGAAACAAAGTTCAAAAGAGTTTCCAATTAGTATGCAAAAGTCAAAAATTATCAATGAATTAGTAAGGAAATTTAAATGGTAATGCAAGTGAGCGGCGACAGAATTCGACCGCTAATTGAAAGGAAACAAATCGCCGCGCGCCGCAGAGCGGGCTCGGTGCGGGAACCGAGCGTCATTCAAATTTGAACCGTAATCAAATGTTTTACAGTTCGGAATTATCTAACTGTAGATCTTCTTTCATATTCTCATCCTATTTAAAATATTTTACGATTTAGTAGAAATATGCTAGATATAATAGAAAAATGACGAAAATGAAATACAACATCTGTTTCACAAACAGGTCGATTCAACCGACGAAATACCACTACTTAGATCGGTGTCAAGTAGAACTATTCTGCGTTTCGCCTCATGACTGAGCTAAGCAATTAGGATTTTTCCTTGCGGTTGTAGGTAAAAGAGAAGAATCAATAGGTAGGCTAACTTTAATTTAGCGCTCGTCATCGTGACATGTCTATTAAATAAAAAAGAAACTGACTGACTGATACAACAACGCACGACTAAGCTACTGGGCCTAGAGTCTTGAAATTTTCCATAAAGATTTATGTTACTTCGTAGGCGAGCACTAAGTATTTATATAAATCCCCTAAAGTAGTGGATGAAAGTACGCATAGAGCCCTTACGGAGCCGGGCGGGTCGCTAGGAACCTAAATAAAAAATTGTTTATATATAATATAGAGTAGACAATATATAAAAAGATAATTTAAAGTGGGTTAATATTTCATGTCGATGTTCCCGCCTCAAATTCGCAATGTATCGTTTGGGCGGAATATGTTTTATACGCAGCTCTAAACTTTTGCTATTTTATTTTATGTTGAACATGTATTTTCGCAATAAGCTTTATATTAAACATTTTTAATAACATCTTGAAGCAAAGATTAGAAGTTTGAGGAAATGAAGTGTCGCTTATAAATTTTGTTTCCGAATAAATTTAATTTGAATTTGCCCCTTGATATAATTTCACATTACATTAAGCTTGAATTATTTCACAAATGGTCAAATAATAATAGAAATCAGAACTCAATTTTCGCATATCTGCTACTTTTATTACTATTATAATTGGCTGAAGCCAAATCATTAAATAAAAAATATAGACATAGAAAGAGACAGTTATAAATTTGGAACATTTTGAGACTTGAAAAACATTTACAAGACGAAAACATTTTCCAAATCTATTCCCATAAAATCAACGTATCCCAATACTTCTATCTGACAGGATGTTTTGCAGCTGACGGAAGCTGCATCGCTACGCGGGCGCCGGAACATGGCAAGATAAGGAGTATCTTGTCTGCCATGTATGAGTAAAATTCATTAAATTTATTTCATAGCCTACAATTTGTATCGTTACTTCATTTTATAACCACACTAATTACAAAACATAACAGAAATGAAGCACATATTTACGATAAAACAATAATTATAAGTTTTATTTATAATTAGTGACAAACTGTATTTATGTGTAATTTTTTATGTAAAGAAATTAACATGAATTAAATGGCTTAGCGCTGATAGCTCAGTGATCAAGGGTGAGGGTTACAAATTGATAGTCGGGGTGTCAACTATTAGGCTTTTTGTGTCTTTGAACTGAACTGTGAACTTTCAGTTCTTGATTTAGAAATATAACTTGCATGCTAGATATTTTTATATTTGTTGTTGTTATAATTTCACCTATATTTATATCTTTTTATATTGGTTAAAGTAATTATGGAATGAATCCAAGATACAATCATTTTCCGATTGTCAAAATGTAGTCCTATCTGAGAGCAGGCAGCGATATCTTACTGAATTGTAAAGTCATCAAAACTTTGCCACGCTTCATAAGCTAAGACTGTTATAAATTGACTTCGTCTACATTAAAATACAGCCCAATAGTAATTTCAGATAACGAGGGAAGTTTAATGGATGACAAAATGCGAAGATTTGTGGCTGCCGGTTGTTAAACCTCCGTTCGATATTACTCCAATAGACATTTCAGTTGCTGTGATATCATTTTATAGTCCAATCAGTAACTACTGCGAATATATCGCTACCCCAAGATAGTTTCCTCCTTCCTCAGTCCTTTCTACTTTTAAATCTTCAACTTTTGGAATAACATTGGTAGGTAGAACCCGCAACAACATTAGTTCCACGAATTGACTAGCTCGAGTGGTGAAATACCGAGATCTCACAGAAGACCAAATGTTAACGCGGTAATGCAAAGGTTCTTACTAAGTTGGTCGTTGCACGGTGGGACGAGTACAAAACTGCGGGAAAACGATATTTGAGGTAGTTCTGCTGAAAAAAGGAAGGAAGCACAGTACCTTGTCTCTTCGCCGGTCTTCTCCTGCCTCTGGACACCTCCAGCACGAACTTGAACATACTTTCACATTTTCTTCGAATAAAGTTGCGGAGCGAGACACGCACAACGATGACGAATTCGGCCATAAGTAGCTGTCTTCTGAGTTTCGTCTGAGGCGTGAGGTACCAGCCTAATTTATATATAGACTCTATTAGTAAGACTCGTCTGTCCGTCTGTCACTAGACTGTATCTCATGAATCGTGATAGACAGTTGAAATTTTCGCAGATTATGTATTTATGTTCCCGCTATAACGAAACATATTAAAAAGCAAAATAAAACAAATATTTAAGGGGGCTCCAAAATACGTGTTTTTTTATAGATAATAGGACGGAACCCTTCGTGCGCGAGTTCAACTCGTACTTGGTGGGTTTTTTGTTTAACCTCCTCAGTTCAAGGTAGGCAACGCATTAGCTTATTGCGGATGTTTGCCACCTTCTGCTATAAAAACATATACATATTATATATTTTACCATCAAAGTGTTACAACTTTAGAATTCTTTGTCCATCGAATTTCAACTTAATAATCTTCGAAAATGAATATAGCATGTAGAGTCTTGTGAGATTGTTCGATCCTTATTTTTAATACTGACAGTGGAAAGTTTCTGTTGAATTATTTTTATTTAAAAATAAACATCATTATCAGAGAGCTTGTTAAAAGTTTTATCGTCAGTCGGTCGGCACCGGAAAACCAATTTAACTTGACACACGAATCGAATATAAATTTTGTGTAGTTCAATTTATTGTTTGGATTATTAATGATCTCGAAATGATTTCAAGTTTAGATAACTTAGTAGACAGTATTTTGCAGTTTGTGGCTGTGGTTTGTGTTAGATTCTTTTGTACCTTTTCGATTGATAAGTATTTTTCTCGCAAGCTGGTCAAATAGTATGGACCAGGTCTATAGGACCAACTCATATTCCCTTATATACTTGCACTTTTTTTCAACCGTGTAAACGTTATTCTTCTAAGGTTCTAAGGTTCTAAGGTTTCTGAAAGGATTGTCAAATTGTGATTCAGTTAACAATTCCTTCAAGATAAATGTCAAATCGATTTCAGTGTCTATAAGACAAAACACCGTTGATCATACTTCTAACATCTTAAATGACATTAGATCGATTTGACAGCTAGCTAGCTAGCCTTATGATACGCGTGCATCGTTCTTTGTGCTTTTAGTGTCAACTCTAGTCAAAAATACATATTACTTGTACACAATATTATCACTAAGTTGAAATTCATGTCGATTTTAACTGTAGCGAAATATATGTGAACATAACCCGGGTTTGGCCTAAATACAAGGTCTCGAATGCAACGCGTATGTACGCGAATGTACATCCAAATAGAATTGAGCCGGGCAATTGAATTGTACACTGCCGAACTGAGTGCTTTGTTCAAACTTGGATCACTGCAGGCTACAGTGTTCTTATAACAAATTGGATAACAATTGATTTATTTGCTTTATATGTACTAATAATATGAAAATGCGATTTGTATTACAAAAATAAGAAATAAATGAAAAAGAAACTGATCATGAAGCATCAGTAAATGTACATTTTTTAAATTATTATCAACATAATAATGGTAAAAATAAATGTATAAGAAAGATTTTCCTTGTTTCTTTTTTCATCCTTTCAACATATCCGAGCCACCGAAGATTCGGCTTTGTTAACTTTAGTAACAATCTTTTAAGCCGCACTTTTCTTCACATCGTTATTTTTAGTCCTATCATTCGATCATTATATCTGTCTTTATGAATATTCACTAGAATCATATACTAGAATCTTATACACAAAAGGTGCAAAAAATACGAATTTCGAAAGGTTCGTAACAAAAACTGTAAACAAGAAAACACCATACAGCTTCACAACAAAACATGAACATGTAATATGAAGTTTAAAATGAGTATGTAACGGCTTCGGCTCGGCGCACGGCGCTCGACAGATAATCGAATTCCCTCGCACAGGTTAATCTGATGCGGAAAGATGAGAAATTTGCTCCTCCTAATGTCACTTATAAGCCTCTTGAAGCCAACAGAGATGATGCATTGAAAAAAGTAGTTTCACAAATACGTTATAAATGTAACCCTACAAAGATGCAATACCTTAGTTTGTCAGTATTTTTCTTAGCTAAGCAGATTATATTTGTAGTAGCATAAATAAATGTCACGTCTGTAACCCAAACGGGTAGACAGAGATTATGAATTTCTATTTGGCGCGATCCTGGCACACCCTCTCGCTTCTTCTACATCCATACATCTACGCTTACATACTCGTCGGTTACAAGTACTCCTTGTATCAACCTTCTTTAGTATGTCTCTAATCTGATCGATATAAGTTCTTGGACGTCCCTAACATTGCAACTCAATTTTTAAATTGTTTGTTTGTTTCGTTACTCTCTTTTCATTCATCCTTTCAATATGCCCGAGCACACCGAAGCATACCTTTTTCAATTTAGTAGCATATTTTTCTTAAATGTATTTTTTGTTTATTATTCATGATATTGGATAAGAGTTTGTCCTAAATCTAAACTACTTTCTTACATTACTTTGCCTTACATGTGTTACACTTACTAACTCTATCATTTGCATATAGTGGATGTATAATAGGTATGCTCACTTAACGCCCTCGCCCTCTGTTCTGTTACTTTACTTACAATGGCATGTATGTGTTACGAAGCGCCAATAGCCTAATGCTTATAGGTATGGACTGCGAAACATGAGATTATGGGTTCGAATCCGCGATTCGACTGATGTAAACACAGAATTTAGTTAAGTTGCAATGGTTAAAATATATATTTACTTAATTATTTACAATATATTTACTAACATTTTTAATATCGCTACTAATATTACTATCTCTGGATCTACTGAACCGATTTTGAAAATTATTTTACCAGTACAAAACCAATTTTTGAGTATCACAGGCTATATTTTTTCTGTTTATCTATCTAGCCGAGCGAAGGCGGGACAAGTCGGTAGTATTAAACAAATGGTACACCACTGACAAATATATTGACTATTAAAGTAGCCTATTTGAATCCCTATAATATTACCTATCTTTCAGTAAAAGTCCCATCCAAATCGGTTCAGTCTTTTCGGAGATTACCCGGAATAACCGGACAGACAGACAAAAATATTAAAAATTGCATTTTCGTTATAAGTACCGTATATACATCATGTGCACTGAGTCTGGAAATTGTATTTTGATATTACATACAGACAATTTTATTTATCTGTATAGATTATTAGGTGAATACGAAAACAAAAATCGTTCGCAGAATTAAGTGGCGGGTTGCTCGCGACTTGCTCGCTTATATCCTTAATCCATAAAAAATATAAACCCAATATTTGCAGTACTTACTAGATATATTTGTCATTTTTGTGCCATTTTAGACCTTAAAAACATTGGCTTGTCTGTTTAATATGCAAGGGTTGTTCACTGGGAGCGGTCTGTAGTGCTGAGCGCATCGGTTATGTTAATGGTTCGCTTTAGCTGCAAATTTGACGACGCGATGATCGAACTGCTTGGACTTTCAGATTATCGAATACGTGATTGCGATTATGCGAACTAACAACCGTGATAGAATAGCGTAGAAGCTATTGAATAAATGGGCCGATAAAGTGCCATCGTTGACAATACTAAGAGGCATGAACAGCATTTAAATCAATAACATAGCACAGCACAAAACGTTCAACTATTCCTTAATTTTTATTTATTTTTTACTTTTCCTAAGATATAATATCTATATTCGTGGGCGTGTGCTTCACAACGATGGATATGCATATTTATAATGGGTATGCATATCTACGATAGATATGCGTATTTATGATGGGTATACATATCTATGATGGATATGCGTATCTATGATTGAAAAATGTAACATGAAATCATTTATGTTACAGTTTTAGTTATTAAACTAAGAAGGAGAGGAGAAGGAACAAAAGCGAATAAATGGTAAATGGAATAAAGAAATCCTTAACTTAAAGTAAAAAGAAATCAAATAAAGCTTTAGAGTGCGACCACAAATTATTTAAAGCTATGTTGAAAGCTTAATGTACTACTTTATAATGTTCTTTAATTTTAACGTCTGTTTTACTTTTATTTTTTAATTCTCCAGCCTTTAACTCTTAAGTCCACTGTTGTGATTTCCTTGGAGTCTTATATTTATGTAACGAAATTGTAGTTGCGAAGTCATGAAATGTGGTGCGATTGGTACCTTTGTACCTTTGTTAGAACATTGATATGTGCCGTGTCAACTTTTATGCTTACAATTTCTTCCTTGGCAACATTAGATGCTATTGGTTGTTAATTTGTCGTAAAATTAACTATAAAATTTTTAAGATCAATTACTACAAGTTTGATTAGATCATGTTTTTAAAAGTTACGAAAGCTATCTTGTCTTTGTGACTCGTCCGATACTTCAGTCGATGTATAAACTTTATCAAAAACAAACTCTTAATTATTATTTTTTTACTTTTTACAACGAAGATAAAATTTATCTGAAAAATGGTAATAAGAAACTTTACTTAATTAATTTATAATGTTAACGGGTAAGTTTTAATTGACAAATAGATTGTATTAAATTTTAAAAATATTCGTTTCCAAAGAGAAACGATTTCTTTGTTTTAGTAGGTCAAATCTACATTCAACAGCTAATCAAAACTGATAAAGACTTTATTAGTTTTCATAAGTTTTATCGTTATTATATTATGATGGTAAAGTTTTTGATTGGTTTATTAAAAATGTACATAATTAAGATTTTTTAAATAAATATGTGTATATATAGACTATAAAAGTATACAAATAAATAAATCCCAAACAGACGGGATTCCCTTGGCAGGGGAGGCTAGACTATCTAGTCGTGGTTTAGGAGGAAAGGTAGAGAAACCGGTAGACAATTCGGGCGGTGTTCAGAAGCACAACTTGCTAGATTTGCACACCATCCCGGAGTAACGGTTGCATCAGATTTAATAGTAGTTATATATTATTATTAACAATTATTTCTTTTTAATCTGCAATTTTAAAATTCATATATGTGACGTCACAAACAATCAGTATTTTCAAAATATTGCATAGCTTCATAGGATTCAAAATTAAGGAATTACAAAAGAAATCTTGACCGAGCTGAATCCGTTCTCACTGGGACAAGTTCTTACGTTTTTAAAGCCACAGGGTTATTGAAGAATAGTAAACTCTACCCGATATCGGTCGAACCTGTCGCGTCCGAAACGTAAGCGTGATCCTAGCTTAAACTCCGGCCTTTTGTATTTTACTAAACTATTGCGTACCATCTTTCGACCACATCACCGTTTAACACATGGGATCGTGGTCGAATGATAATTTATACAATGTAAAAAAATATCGGGAGCTGATCGAAATCAAAATCAATTAAACCATAATTTTAAAAATAAAAATTGCTTTATTATTAACCACTTTAAGTTGTTATGCGCATTGGAGGATTGAACTTGGACTGTATTATTACTGAGCCATAAGGATCTTCGTGATCGATACCTAACACTTATACCAATAAAATAACATTAACTGCCAATCAATCAGAAGGAAATAGACCATAAACCGAGTCATAAAATAAGGAAATTGCTTTCTCATTCAACCGTTCAATCTAATCTTTTATAACTGTATCAGTAAATTCAAGTACATAAAACGTGGGATTTGCTAAAGGGTTCAATCGGAGATATAGGCTTAGGATTTGGAAAATTGTTAACGTTGTTGATTCAAGTATTAATCCCACTAATTAATAATTAAGATTTATTATTAGTGCTAGTAGAAGAATCTCCTGGCGCGTCGTTAATCTGCGCCAGGGGTACAAAATGTGCACGAAATCACTGATAGGGCTGCGGTGAATAGAGACCAGTTGGCGATAATTATCGCCAACCTCCGCTAAGAGATCGCTCTAGATCTGGAGGAAGAAGAAGTGCTAGGTCCTTTGTGAAGTAAAAGTTTTGCACTATTGCGATTATTCTACCAACAAAAGGTAGCTTGCAAACAATACCACACTAACAAGCCATCTTGTCACCGTTTCGCATTAATCATAAAGATCAAATAAAGTTTAATTGTATGTCATTCATTCATTCACAGACTAAAAAAAAGGTTAAACAAAAACCCAGTACGCAGCAATATATAACATTATTTCTGTACAATCAAATTAAATACATTTCACTGCGAGCGCTGTCTGTATTGTCAATCGAATACAATTTGCAAGTTCGCTGACAAAAGTATTTTCATTAAACGATATTTCTGTTTGTAGTTGTCGAAACGGAAATTATATTTGAAATAATTTAATTATGTTTATATAGAAATTATATTTGAATTATTTTATTATAATATAACAAATAATACGTAAATCTAAACAGCATTGCAAAACGCAGTATTGTAAAACACTCGTTTTGGATAAAGGCACAAAGGACACATCACATTTGTATCGACAGAAATGCAGGTATCAAATGATACAAAACGTTCTTAGCTCCTCTTTTAAGTTTAACCTGCGTTTGTAATCTATAAATCCAAAACGGGTAGGCAGGTTTAAAAAAATATTTTTATCTGAGTTTTCACGGTATTTGTGAACGCATGCAAATGTTTACCCGCTGTGACAGAATTGCGTTTGAAACGCACGATCGTGCATTATTTGCACTGTAAAATAGGAAACAGCAATGGTTAACAAACGCACTTTAATTTTGCAGGTTGAGTTTTAACTGCAGTTTTAAATTACCTTGGCTTGAAGTTTCAGAGATTGCTTTGTTTTATTTACTTCATTGTTAAATTTAAAAACTGTTACTTTAAAAAGCGTAATTGTAAACTTTTTTTGAAATATTGTTTAGGACAATGAAAGTTGAGCTAGGAGGAAACACAGATTCTGTATCTTTTGGAGTCCGTACCCTAAACAATCTATCGGCTTCATTTAATTCGCTATGACATATTCTATAACTTTTGTCTAGTCGATTTTGAGGACAATTTATATTGTCAAAGTATTTCTTAACACCATATGTAATGTTACAAAATTCCTAATTTATTAAAATCGGTCTTAGTATAATACAAACCCATTTATATTCTTGAGATGTTTTCGATTATGAAATACTACTTAACTTGGAAGCTTTTTTCATCGAGTATTCGCCGCTTTGAATTATAATTCAGATTATTTTACTGTTTCCAATTTCATTGATATAATCTAATTTATATTCTCATCACAAACAGGGTGTTCTTTATTATGTAAGCATATTTAATGTTTATTTGTTTCTGAATCCATTCGATTGATTCGACCACGAAATGTAGAATGTTTTTGATCAACATCATGGGGCTCGTAGACGATTTAGAAAGTCTTTTTCAATCTATCATTTGCGTAAACATAAGTTCTACTTTATCTTTCCTTAAAGTGTCACTTCCCTTTACTAACACTCTTTAAACAGAACTTCAATTTATACTATTTCGAATGGAGATTTTTTAGAGTTTTGTTTTTTTGAATTATTTTATAAATTTATTATACCTCTTAATTAAGAATAACGCCATCTAGTTGTTAAAATTTAAATAACAATCGATGATATAGTATGTGTATTGGGACTTTGCGAACTATTAATTAACTATTATTCGTTTTACAAGCGCACTAGTAATAAATTATAACAAATTACGAAAAGTAAAATGAAAATTTCAAAAATAATTTCGACGTCCTCTATCAATAATTTACGAAATTATTAATAGTTTTAAATTGTTATAATAATGAACAGAACGAAAAATACTTTTTTTATCTGATTCAAAATATAAAAATGCTTTCACCTTTGAGAAAGAAGAAATTAGTACAAAGTTGCTTATTGTCTTCGTTTGAAGTAATAAGACAGAACAAAGAAAGAAAGAAAGAAAGAACAAAGAAAGGGGAGCGGGGCCGGCCCAATATTACTTCTTTGAAAGTGCTCCTACGTTTTCCGTGAAAGACTCTTGAAAATAATTTTACAAAGCGTTACATGTAGACACAGTAGTGTCACCCTAATATTTTGTATATGTTGTCAAGATGCTCTTGTTATCTATTTTATATAATACTATTTGTTGTCTGCGGCTTTGCATGCGTTCGTAGAAGTATGCAAGTAGAAGGTGTCAAACGAGCAAGAGGTGTGTGTGTCACTGAGTGATCACTACCTATAGACGTCTGAAACCAGCTAATGAGTTGCAGAGGCGTTGCCTACTTATGGACAGAGGAGAGGATAAATGGAAAATGGTCATTTCCCTTTCCTGTTCATCCCCTTCACCGTCAAGTCCTCTTCCCCTTCCCATCCTTCTCTTATTAGCAAAGGATGGAAAGGGGAAGAATTAGAATTAGGCCTCCGGCACCCCATTCCTCGGACGTTAATTAGAATACAAAGTTTTACTACCACGGCGTGTGAATTCACACTCGTTTTTGACTCTGACTCTCCCCCCATTTTCTCTCTGCATTTGTGTGATGTGGATAACAAAGCATTAGTAGATTATTAAAAAAAAAACTAATATTTCTTTAAACCATTCCAAGTAAGCTTAAACTTGTGCTAGCACATGGTTTACGACAAAAGTCGAATGGCGGATTCAAACCCACGACCTCATGTTTGGCAGTCCGTAACTGTAACAGTTAGGCTATTGGCTAATGGCGCGCGCTATATGAATAAGTTGTGTAAAAAAGGGTAGTAAAACTTCTAAGGTAATCCGTATTGGAATATGTTTATGGGTTTTGAAGCTTATATTCCGAATTACTATTAAAATCAAAGTTTTAATTGATCGCGGAGGCTACGGATTGCTGACGTTCCAATTTGTACTTGAATGTTCCAATTGAGTTGCAGAAAAATTGTTTTTATTATTCTACATTTTATGTTCAAATTGATAATTATTATATTTCGAACGAACGAACTTATGGAAAGGCTTTTTGTTCAAGAGCTCGGAATGTTTTGTGAATAAATTTAATTGAACAAACTTTGAAACAGAAGTGGGTACGAAACCATTCAATTGTACTATTTTTATTGCTTTGTATTTTAGATATTTTTTTGTAAAATTCTATTGCTATAAGAAAGACTTCGTACAGGTCCGAAACTTTTTTAATTAAAGCATAAATTAATAAGTTTCGGACCTGTATGTCTCACAAAAGTTTTAATAATTTGATTATTAAAACGAATATATATTTTTCGTTACAGCGCTGCATGTTGCTGCAAAGGAATTTAATTACCTACATGTAATTTAGCGTGTGAATCAAAGCCCGCATGTGGCGGCATCTGCATAACAAACACACTCGGCGTATGCGCGTGCTCGACGGCTTGTTAATTTGTTAGGAAAATTTCAGGATAAAATTTATATAGTTGTAAACAATGAGTTGATTTTTTATTAAGAAAAAAATAAAATAATACTTGACTAAAAATCAATAAAACCTATAATTACCCGAGTGATTGACACCTCGTTAATTACTAATTATACAATACAATTATTCTTTAATCCGTCCAGAAGTTCAATAATTGACGTAGTCTTTCTAAAAAGGAGGTGGTGGTTGACCTGACCACAGTAGGCTTTAGAGATAAATTTATTCCCTCAAGGTCTAAAAACCCAAGGTTACCTTAACTTTGTAGATGAAAGTTTGTATGGATAAATATTTGTTTTCCAATGTAACTTAACCTCATATCTATATGATTATATTAAATAAGCTGAACGCTAAGTCGCTGAACAATCCTCGTTAAATTAAATGGCACGGCCGGTGAAGCCACGGGGCTTAGCTTTTATATTAAAATAAATACAAAAAAAATACTAATTAAATTTTACAAATAAGCGTTGGAGTGTTTGGATCATACTGATCCCATTTCTGATTTAGCGATGTCGTTGAAAGATGGTACGCACTAGTTTAGCTTCACCCTGTACACTTTTCCCTTGATTTTTTTGTATTGTTCTGTAACTCCAAAGCTGTGTTATTTCTTCTATTCAAAGTAATGTTAGGGGTGCCGAAGCAGGGATTTATGTACATCCTCGGGTACATTTACATATCGGGGGCCCTTGGACGCTGTTAAGTACGCTACACTATAAATCAGTCATCTATGTAGAGCCCCGTGATTTAGGAGTGCAGGATTCACAAGCTTGTTATACCGTAACCTGCATCCTAGAGCACGGTATTTTTTTTAAATTTTATAGGAAATATTTCAAGGATAACTTGATAAGGTAATCTGACGATTTCAAGATGTTTAAGTAGCAAAAATCGTAAATAAAGACTGTAGACCCCACCGCTAACAGTAGAAATATATTTTTATTTTTACCAACTAATCTTCAAAATCCAATATGACGCCCGAGGATGTACAAGTTTAGCATCGCCGGCTCCCTGATTTGAAAACACAATCAAACTTCAGTATAAATAAAATATTTAAAGACGTCGAGACGTTCCGGCGCGGTCCGCACACGTGATACCGTCATGAAACAAGCCTCGGCCTCGAGCCGCTCTTTACGAGTCTACGATACTAATATTTGATGGTGCAGCTATTCTTTGCCGTTCATGTTCAAATAAAAACAAAGCTAACGATCGTGTATCTAATAAAGCATTGTAACAGTTTTTTAATTAAAATTACTATATCTTATATTGCAGATTAAATAAAAATAGTTATACATTGGGTTTTGAAAATTGTATCCCTCATACGATAATTCAATTAGAAAATTGAAAGATAAAATTAAATTAAACCTCCCGAATTTTGATGTTTTATGATATTCCAGATTTAATGTTAATTTGCAGTCATATAAGTCAATAGTATGGCCATTATCAAATACAAAAATAGTACGCTAAAACTAATGACTAGATTTAGAGTTTAGGCTCACCCTCATCCTGTATATGACCTAATAAGGTTGGTAAAATACTTTAAGTTATCGTTATCAACTTAACAAAACGAACAATGACACACACGTTCATTCTTATTGACTAAGAGTTTATTTTATTTTAATCTTCACAAAGAGGTTGGGCAAAAAAATATAATTAAGTATGTGATGAAATAGAAGAAGCGAGAGAGGTGTGCCAGGATCGCATCAAATGGAAATCCATGATCGCTGCCTACCCCTCTGGGTTACGGGCGTGAGCGCATATTTATTTATTTATTTATCTTAACAATAAAATTCGTGGTAACTGTTCAAATAAACATATTTTTGACGCATGTTGCGCATGATGATCACGCGAGCCTATAAAATTTTCCCCTACCAAATATCGTCTATCACGCTAAAGGAGTTTTCCCTTAAAAAAAAACATAACCTTTGCGAATGAAATGAATGTAAAGTTCCGATCCTTTGGCAACGGACTTTGTAGCGGAACGGCTGTTACTTGCTTTGTGCATTTCGCATTTTACCTTGCGTCAAAACCTTTGTACGTCAAACTAAGTTTTTAAATTTAACGACGGCCTCACTACCTACCAGCCTACTGTTAAATTGTATTCTTCTTCGAGATTTAAAATATCATTAAATATTGCTACAGGGATTGGATTGACCCTAAAAGCAAGGTAAATTAACAGTTATGCCTTAGTATGAATTATTGCAAAATAATGTTGAAAGAGCTTATATTAGTAGTACTTGGTACATCCTTAGAGATACAATGCCTGCACAAATTCCTCTCTTTAATGATTATCTGCAGCAACACAGCAGCAACATGATCGGGATTAGCATGCATTTGCATATCAAACACTGATTCACCTCCAGCTAAACCACGACATGTCGTATCCATAAATTTAAATCTACTTTTAAAATCTAGATCTATTGAACTACGAAGGGAAAAGAAAAGAAATGAAAATGAACTACAGTTTGTAATACACTTAACAGCCAACATTTTTGTGCGCATTTTAAATTATACATCGTAAAATATTTGACCTTGAAAGAACAAAATTGAAAAAAACGTGTACACACACGTTACGTACCCATGTAAGAAATAATACTTTAGTATAACAAAACTAATCTAGCAAAATTATATCCCATTTACTAGTTTGACGAAGTTGAAGAAATATTATATACGCGAAAGTCTGTATGTATTGATGTTTGTTTGTAGATTATAGTCTGGAATAGCACATAGGCTTTATCCCGGAATATACGGTTCCCGCGGGATACATTTTTTTTGCTTTTTACAGGTGCATATCTATATACATTTATAAAGGTGATGTGTGTATGTATGTTTCCTATAGCTTGTGAAACAGCTGCCCGGGCGAAGCCGGGGTATCACCA
>JWHW01053304.1:122033-135164 GCA_000931545.1 Papilio glaucus | reverse complement strand
TCGAGGGTGTCTGAGAGGGCCGAGTCCCGGCTTGATCGGCAGCTATTTACTTGGGTTCCAAACAACTATGTCAACTTGTCCATGAAATAACATTGCTAGATATATAACGCATTAAAGGTTTCTATGTTGTCAATAAACTTTGCGTAAGTCGTGGTTAATTTTGAGCGCTTAATAAATAACTTTTCTTAACTTAGATCCTTACACACAAATAATTTCTTGCTTAAACTAATTTGTTACTCATCCCTCATCATATTTACAATTGAAGTTAATTAAGCCATAACAATTTGTTAATAGCTCATAAAGCCGACTTGTGGAGGTATACTCCACAAGTCGGCTCAAAACACAATAGCAAAATCTGTGGAGTAGCTTTGCATTTAATATATTTAATCCGCATTTGTTATGCTAAATACGCTTAATGTTGTAAAGGGCAATTACTGTAAGCGTTGGGTCTTTACGCCTCTTAATTTTAAAATAATTATGCACAATTTTCGGTAATTTCTTTTGATAAAACAAATGGATCTTACTTTAAAAGCAACGGAGGTAAACCACTAAAAATCGTATTTAAATTCGGAATACGTATGTCTTAATGAATATTAATAAAATTTAACTGTGTCCAGAAATTACATGTACAGCAGAAGACCACAGATTCGACTTTTAGAGATATTTAAAAAAAAAACTGAATCCCTCTGGCACCCGGACTAAACAACTTTGGATAAAAGTATGTTCACCATATTTTCGGCTAAGGAATTTGTGATCTTACGTTGTACACATCATTGACGGACATCCTGTATATATCAAAAACTGAACTACCTTTCAGGATATCATAAGAAGTAAAGTGTTTCTGGGTATCGATGTTAATTTTTCCAGCAATCGGTCATAAGTAAACATTACTATAGAGGTAACTTAGTGTATGTAATCTATATATATAAAAGGCGTTATGTATATATATGTTCCCTATAGACACCGAAACTGCTGGACCGATTACTATGAAATTTTCGAGATACGTTCAGATTTGCCTAGCGGATGTTCCTGTGTAGTTTGGTAGGGCTCGAATCAACATAATCGGACAGGGCGGATCATAATAAAAATACGTTCATAATACTATGTTTTCATTTAATGACTTAAAATTCATTTTCTCTCAGGATACATTAATCATTATTATGTTAAGCATTCGAACAATAACATAAGGGTCTAGCCACATTTGAGTGTTTCATACATTTTATTTTATTTAACACTATTACATTTTATATCTATTATTTTTACAAATAATTATTTTTATACATTCTACGATTTTTTTGTAATACTGGTATTGTAAAGCAATACTATTCCTACCTTTGAAAAGCTTATTTACATCTTTACATTTAAGGCAATTCGATAACTAAGAAATATCAAATTTATTTTTTAAATATATGATATGGTTTATTTTACAGGTTTTAGTAGACTGAGTAAACAAGTTTAGAGCATAAACAGTATTATAAAGAGATAGTATACAGAAGAAAATATTTAATGTAACGGTTGTATCACAGAAACATAACCTTATATGGCGAGAAAAATAAAACATTTTGTAAGAGTAAGATCAAAAATACTATTAATAATTATAATAATTATTAATAGTATTTTAGATGTATTATATTTTTTGTTAAGTTATCAATCTAAATTACTAGTAGTAAAAAATACTATTAATAATAATTATTATTAAGATAAAATTCCAAATTCCATTCTAACTTAAGCAAAAGAAAAACCATTATGCAATAATGTTTGAATTAACGTAAAAAGCGAATGAAAAAAATATGAAATATATTTTTTTTACAGAAACATCGGCAAATAAATACAGAAAGCACAGATTGATCGCAGATGTCTCTCCCAAATATTTAAACAAGTAATAAATTAAGCATATTATGTATATGTTAACATTCAATACACATATGCAGGACAGCTGAACATAACATAATAGCTATAATATGTTACATAGCTATATGCTATTGCTATGTAGCATATAGCATATGTTACATAGCAATAGCATATAGCTATGTAACATAATTGAAAAGGTATCAGACGAAATATTACAAAGTATTGACATTTATTACATCGTAACTTCGTAATTGCTATTTTAAGATAATTTTTTGACAATGAACAATTACCACTATATCTAAATATGTTTCACTTTTGTCTTTCATTTATTGTAACAACTTATACTGTCTAATACATGAATACTGTTTTATGTATTTATATCTACTAAATAATATTGTTATCACGTCAATGTACAATATTTTTTTTTATTTCAAAAATACAGTTAAATTGCAAACGTAAATACCAATAAATACAAAATTTAAATATATCTTAAACTTAAAGGAAAATACTGAATGGCTCGTTTTAGTGGGGTATTAATAACCGATCTAGTAGTTATATAGCTAATGTAATAAATAAAAACAATACTTTTACGTTCCATTTCATAGAGAAAATTTAAGCTTACGTAAATAGTATTCGAAAAACAAACTACTTAATTTTAAGTCCTCTGAATAACATTAGGCCTCATAACCAAATAAAAAGCATGACTAAAAAAAAAACACTATAATACGTAGAGTAATACAAAAAATTGTATGAATAAAATAGATTTTTTATATAAATAACGGCTATGGATCTCATTGTGATACTTATTTTAGCTAAAAGAGAAATTAAGAAACGGGATACAACGAAGAAATTTTCAATATTCATACACCCTCTCTTAGACACTTTCTTTTGATTGATAACATCACAATATTTGCACGTAATAGACATCATTACACATCCATTGGTCAATAGGAAAATTATCATCATTTTACAAGCTCGCACTGCTCAAAACATTCACATAAAAAATAAAAAAATCTCAGTTTAGCAGAGATAAAGAGCGGCATACATAGCGCAGTGTGAACACGGTGTAAGTGTGACGTAAAAAGAATGGACAAGTTTCATGTGCGCGCCGTGCGGGATAGCGGCGCCACTAGGCATTATGAATGCGGAGCCGTCCCGAACGGACGTGTATTTGCATTGATTATAATAACAAAATTTTCATTTAACACGCACGTTCCAACTTAAACACCTCAGGAAGAATCCATACCGTTGAATAATGTAACTAATATTACACTAGGAGAAGTCCAAGATTGGTGTATGTAAATTTATTAGGATGTACCTCCCAACTTCTTAATTGACGTTAGTTATTTAAGGTAAATTATAGTTCACTACAGGAAGTACAAAACTTTGCTACGTAGACACGACTAACAATTAATTGACAACATTCTCTTAACGCTAAAAAACTTTAGCTGGGCTCTTGGCTGAAAGCTTTTAAGCGTTGTTTATATTTTACATTGAAATAATGACATACAACCTAACATTTACCTAATGAGATCTTACTTTTGGAGCTTTGTTGTTAGACTTAAAATCATGTATAAGAAAAATTATATAGTCGACATATTTTTATAGTTTAAAATAATCAACATACAAGCCATCAATTAAAAATAAAATTTAATAATGCAATAACATTTAACAATTACATATATTAATTTTATTTTTAATATTAAAAACAAAGAAGAAACGCCTTTGTAATATTTTCGAAAGATCAAATTTTTAATAATAATTTGAAAAAAACCTCCATTTAATGTTGTATATACGCCTGGAATTATTATTATTATTTTTACTAGAAATATAAAGAGACTTTTAAATATAATTTTAAAACCTAAATCTTATTTACAATTATACTCTTTATTGTCAGTTCTGAACTTTATAGATGGAGTAAATTCCTTACAACTATAAAACATTTTCGCTACTTTAATTATGTACAGCTATTACTAATATTTAATAAATGTTTTTCTTGAGTTAATGTTTAATATAGAAAAATTATTCTATCATTTAAAACATCTTCATCGAATTTAATCTAAACCTATACATCCAAAGCTTTAAATTTATAAAATAGTATTGTCTTATTATTACAACATCTGCATTGAGATTTTTCTGTGCGTAAAAGTTTAATATGAACACTGTAGGACAGCGCACAATTACGCATTCTTGTAACCAACATACATGGACTAGGTGATGTGAAAATCGCCCCGTAAGAGCCTCGTGAAGGTTTTCTTGAATTGCTGATTTGCTAATGCGTAACAAAAAGGATTGATTGGACTATTAGCGTAACACAAAAAGTAAGAAAACATATAAATGTGTTTGTTAATACAAGGCGGGTCTGTACAAAATCCTTCCACTAAAGCTAATATATGGTACGGTGTCCAGCAAACAACGAAAGCCCCTAAAATAAACGATATGGTTCTAAAAGCTTTTCGAGCCCTGTTTTCCGATTTTGATTTCTGTCTTCCGATACTTGGGAATATACCGTCACGCTTTGAACGCTTTACTTTTAATTTTTTGCCTATATTTTTAACGAATTCTTTCTTGGAGTCGGATCGACCGGTACCACTTGCGGCTGGACTTGAAACTTCACTGCTTTCGATCGCAATACTTACACCAGGAGTTAATCTCATAGGAGCTACTTTATTGTCGGCTTCTTTAGGGGGCGAGGGTTCATTATTGTTGGAAGATGATGACACAAGGGTTATCACAGGCTTGGATCGTTCTCCTGTAGTTAAACTTACCTCAGTATTTACTTTTACAGGTGGTAAAGGAGAAACATTATTTTTGGGTTGTGTTACTTGAGCTTCAGCTGTTGCTCGTATAAGAGCAGCCTGCAATAACGAAGTGTTTGTTACATTACCCGATAAAATCGGAGGAGATGATGGTTCGGTAGCTGTGGGAAAGGTGATTGACGAAGGTGGACTTTCGTTGGTAGGTGAAGGTACATTAACTGAACTCTCATCCATGTATCTCAAATCTGCACCATCCATTCCTACAAGCACATCATAACTACTCCCATCGCCTCTTATCAGTTTTATAATTCTAGTTCGAGATGATTCAGAATGAGATGGTGGACTTTCAGATACTGGTGGGCTGCATCTGAATTCTGATGGAGGGGGAATGATTCTTTGAGCAATTGTAGTTGATACCTCTCTTTCAGATGGTGTTGCAAGTCCTGAAGAATCTGGCGATATGACACTACCGGAAGATGCGGTAACTGGTGCTGATTTATGTCGATTATTCTGAAATATATCTGGATTCTCAGTATCTAGAAGGCTTTTTTCTGAGATTTGTGACAGTGATGTTTTCGGTTTATCAAGATCGTGTTTGAGAACAGGAGATTGCTTTGAGTCAGTTTTTAATAGCATGCCACCATTTAAACGCATGTTGTTCAGTAAGTGCATAGCACCGGTTTGCATTACTAAATTTGCCACTGATGGTCGCTTTTTGTCGTTGCATTGCATAGTATTTTCGTCGTCAGAGTCAAACGCGGGACTACTTGATCTTTCCGCTTCCACTTGATCTTCTTTCTTGCCTCCATCAGATTCGACAGTTGTTGATGTACCAGTAGCGGTAGCGCTACTTTTGTGAGCTGATGATTTTTGACTAGAGTTAGAATCTGAAGATCCACCTAAATTAAGCAGTGGGGCTGCTAAAGACCCCTTCGCTGCTGGATCTTTTTGCTCAGACTCAGATACTTTCACCTGATCTTCGCTTGAAATCGTAGGCTTTGGCAAGCCCGCCATGCCAGCAGCACGCCCGGCCATACCAGACATCACTCCAGCGCTTAAAGCGACCATTGACTGCATCTTCCTTTGTTTTGCTTCGCTTTTCTTTTGCATATCGTACGCAGTTTTAAAAATACCTGCATATAATACAATAAGCACAAAAAGAGTAGTCCAATAATAACCTATTATTAAAGCTGTGTTAAATATAGGATCTTTTAAAAATTGAACAGCACATTCTCCTTCTTGTAAATCTCTGTAGCCAACAAAGTGCTCCCAACCAAATATGGTTGTAAAAAACAGTAAAGCTGGAATTATCCATGTTACGGTTACCATCCAGATCACACGATTTTTCGTTCTCCAAGCTCTGTATCGTGCGGCTATCTTTACGCTACAAAATCTGTCCACTGTTATTAGCAAAACAGTATATTGTGATACAAGGCATACCGTGTAATCGACTGATAGCCATAAATCACATAGTAATGGACCTAGGTGCCAGTATCCTTTCAATACGTAATCAGTGTAAAATGGAAGTGATAATGTACCTGAAATAAAGGATTTTTTAAATTCCAAATGTTTTAAATTATTGTTGTAATATCTATAAATTTACACATACCTATTAATAAATCAGTAGCAGCAAGGGAAGCGATGAAGTAGTTACTCGGCTGACGTATCGTTCGATCCACAAGAAAGGCTAATAGAACTAGTACATTTCCACTGACGGTCAAAAGAATTACTAAGACCAAACATGTCGCGAAAATTACTGCCATCCATAGAGGAAATGGCGGCAGTACTGGCTCCTGCGAAATTAAAGAAAATTTTAATTATATCTAGCAAAGAGAATGGTCAAAAGTGTCATGAGTTACTTCGAGAAAGGAATGGTTTGGCGGTGATCGACTTGGCGGCGGTACTGGCGTGCCACCAGATTTGGTAACGTATGTATGATTTTCTTAGAAAAAAGTTGATATCCTTTAGAATTATTATTGTCACGATCGGTTAAACGGCCAGAGAGAGATGAACTCATAGTTATGTAATTTTGATGAATTTAGTTAACTTTTATGGTAATTTTGGTCAGAATTATCCAGAGTAGAATTATAGAACTGTAAAGATAATTATGACTGTTGGACTGACACGTATAGCTATAGTGGGTTCTGAAGGTCGGAACATGTCCACAAGCAATTTAATAGCAGTTTGTTTTTTAAGACTTAAATCAATTGTTTCTCCCTCGATATTTTATTAATTTTTGGCTTGGATAAATCGTCTCACTACTCTGTCTGATCTCATTTAGCGATATCGCAGAGCTATGCGTATAACAAAATAGGTATGGTTAATTTTCTGTGGGAGTCGAACAACAATAGCTGGGCAGGCCCAGGTATTGTACGGCTTATAATGCTCGCTCAGACGGCGACATTCCCTCCTCGCTGCGGCCGTGACATAAACACATGATAATGGTCTGCCATCGATTTGCTGTCCGCACTCGCTGAACAATATTCAACGGGGAAGCATTGAAAATGTTCAGTTAAGTTATGAAACAATATTTCGTGATCTACCTTACGAATGCTTCGAATGAATTGTTTGTTTCGCTTTTCGAGATTACTTTGTTAAATATTTGATGAGACTTGTTAAACTTTACATTACGTTTTCTAAAATTACTAAAAATACTGTTATATTAATTAATATTCACGTTTATGATTGGTTAGAAAATTTTATTAACAAAAACGATGCTCGGAGATCTTCTTGTCCATTTAGTTCAGATACCAGTGTAAACCTACCAAATAATAAAACAATACGATATTCGTTACATCTTTTGTTATTTTGACAGTGTTAGACCCCGCAACAACAACATCTGCAGATCGAAATGGCCGTTTCGACCGGTGAAATACCACGACCTCTCAGAAGACAGGCGTGAAGAAGAGTATTCTGCGTGTCTAATGAGTTTCCTAAGGTCCAATTCTCGTCCTGGTAGGCAACGCATCTGCAACTCATTAGCTTGTTGCAGATGTCTATGGGAAGTGATCACTTGATATCGGGTGAACCGCTTATTCGTTTGTCACCCTCTAATATAAAAAGAATGAAAGAAATATGTTTCGTCTTACCATCGTTATTAAGGTTATTTCTATCTATTCTACATTACAATTTAATCCATCCATGATACTTACCAGAGCACCGTCCCCACTCAGACCGGTGTCCATGGTAGTATTGTAATAGTAAACGTCAGTATCATTGGTGTTGTTTGATATTAGATAGCCCTGGCATTCCGGGTAGGAGGAAGCCGACAAGCAGGTCCGTTGTTTGAATTTTTGTAGTTTCCTAAATGGAAAGACGTAATAGAAATTATATCTCCTTACTTTGTTACAGGGATAGTCTTCCACACTTGTTTTTCTGATAACCTGGTATTTAGGTGTAAACGTATAAGACTGAGATTCGTCATCGCAACTCGACAGAGCTCCAACTACCATCCTCACCATCTTGATGGTTGGCATTTCACTACCGAGCAGTTTTCGCGTACTTGCCTCTCACAGCTGCGTTGTGGAATAATCCGACGGCAGCGGTTTTCTAAACCAATATGACTTAGGGTCCTTCAAAAAGCAAGCGGACTTTTTCCTCTGGTGTTGCGGAAATTCATGGGCGATGGTGATCACTTAGCTTTGGGCGACCTGATGCTCGTTTTCTCCCTTCTCATATAAAACAAGACTACCATTCTTCACGTGTTTCTGGTTAAAATTTCATTTTTTTGCAGCTTATGGATCAACGCAGATAAGTAAGAAATAATGTTAAATATCATTAAGCGCCAAATATCTAATGGTCGTGGGTTCGATTCCGCCATTCGACTATTTTCGTGAACCATGTCCAACCAAGTTTAAACTAAGTGGGAATAGTTTAAAAAATTTTAGTTAATTATTTCAATAATCTACTAATATTTCAAATATAATATGCCTGAGGAGGGTTAAAGTCAGGCAGGCAGCCGGCCGTAAAAAAACTGTAGCCAAAACCCTTTGCAGTATGGACTACAGTCGTACTCTGCCGACCCCACATAAAGTGGTAAAAGGACAGGAACAAAAATCTTAATTATTTACCTTTCAATACAGTTTTTAATGTAAATAATTAAAAAAACGTTATGTACATTTCAGTAAACTCACCATTGCGTGATGAAGCTCGTGCCGATGGCATAGATCGGGGTGGAGCGGTTGACGTCAGTGCTCGCCTCTGTGCCGTTCATTGTGATCTGCAAAGCTCGCCTTATTGTCCGTTGTAAGTATTGCGGAAGTGTGTTGTTTTTTTAACCTGTAAGAACATCAACTCTTGTTAAGGGCTTACAGAGATATGAAATATAGACGGATACAGATGAGTACAGTTATATTATGATTATGACAGTAAGAAATGCGAAGAACTAAAATAATCAACAAGTAATATCAGTACATATAATGATAAATGTGTCAAGTTAACCAGACAATACATATGGGGGAAGTTCTTGGAATGGAAGCTATTGGAAGCTATCTAGCTCACTCTCCCCGGAGACGGACAGAATTGGCTGGTCGATGGGGCTAATTCATCAGTAGAAAACATCATGAGTAACAACTTGCAAAGAGAAATTTTCTTAGACTTCTATGTGATGGTGATGACAGGTAAAGCAAAGAGCTCGACTATAAAGTAAAAGAAAAAGACCTAGTATGAATAAAGTATTCAAGGTTGGTATATTCATTATAGCAGCAACGTCAGCAGGACCCCTTTAGAGGTCAGTAATCACCTGGTTACGAAGTGGTCTCTTTAACTACATATACACAAAAATACTAGTTTATTTTCAAATATTATTATTACCATAAATTATTTTTAGCTCACAATTTGCGAACTTAAGGCGGCGTGCAGATTGTTGGCCTCAGCTGTCCTCAGCGCGCGCCTGGTCTCTGTCTCGGCCATGCGAACACGCCTTTACCTCATCTGCAAAGGAAGCGACGGTCGGTTGGCTGTTTGATCGTGCAAGTGGAAACAAGTGGTATGTTGCAAAACTCTTAAAAGAAATACATGTGAATATTATATTAATCATTTTCCTGTACTTATTTTATTTGCGTAATCCTGATATACAGATTTACTGATTCCTGATTCTGTTTATCAGTGGGTTTAACTTGTCTAGACCAGTTAATGGTTGGTCTGCTTGAAAATTAGAGATAATCAGATCGGAATGGGCCATACCAATGGATGGCAGTGATCGCACTTAATAAATTTTAATTATAATGGATCCTAGAGGGATAGAGATCATGGATTTCCATTTGGTGTGCGCACACCTCTCTCGCTTCATCTACATTTATACATCTACGCATACATGCGAAAATTTGTAAGTATGGATGTATGGATGTTTGTTACTCTTTTACGCAAAAACTACTGAATGGATTTTAATGAAACTTTACTATAATATAGCTTATGCAACAGAATAACATATAGGCTATAATTAATAAAGATATGAATAGTCCAAAATTTAACGATAAGTGTCCAAGCTTTATAAAATAAACGAAGCAGTTAGCTTGACAAATAATATTGTGATAGGCTTGACACATGTCAGGCCATTTTCAGGAATCTTTACTGAAAAGTCGCTACCTGTCAAGTTGATTTCAGGTAGCTTTACTAAAAGTATGTTAACTTATTTAACTATGTAAACATGTTTTCAGAATATTTGGAAGATAATTAGTATGTGAAACGAGACGCGAGCCCGGAGACAAATTAGCTTCCTCAACACCGCACAGAAATTATATACCGTGTTTGATTAAATGAAAACCAATTTACGTAGCACCCACATAGCCTCTGAAGGTAAGTTTGAGACTAAGTAGGGAAATATTAAAAAAAATATATATTGTAACTTTTTTCCCTTGAAATTTACTATCTATATTAACTAAAATTACATCAGATATCGAGGTGCAAATTGTTGTTAATTTAAACCTCAGTAAAAATAACCTAGCTCAGACCCTCGGAAGTCATTTTCATTTATATTTCTGGATTAGGTGATGGCCTAAGTTACTCAGTCAGACTCTTCAAGCTACCACTTTCGGGATAAAGGATCTGGTAGGGCTGACTAATGTCAGCTTATGTTATTCTAATTATTTTACGATAGAAGTAGTCAAACTATCAACCGACTTATTTAATATTGAGTGACCACTAGTATCAATTGTTGCAACGATCAAAATTTTTACAGGTATTCTGCCAACCCTTGTGTAGATAAAAAGAAGAGAGTACGTATCTAAAAGGAAAGGAGAAGCAGAGGTAAAATAAGATAACATTTCTGAAATTCTTAAATATAAAATTTGTAACATGATGGCTTCATGTTTGTCCAATTTGGGACATATTTGGTCTAAACAAACACATTTAATAGCTTTTATTACTAGAATTATCAGTCTGAAAAAGTAGTTTATTTAAATTTAACAAAGCAAAGCTTGTCCTTGTTTGAATCGCATCGACCGTTAAATGTAACCTTCGTACCCTTTTATTTTGAGACGAAGCGCTCGGGTCGGTACCTGCGGACATCTAACGCGGGCTCGATTGTCACGATCGTATTTTTAGAAACAGAAACAGATAATGATGATGTTATGTTTTGAAATGTATGAATTATATAATGTTTTAGAGCGCTTTTCCACTGGGGAAATACCACACATGTTTAAAATTTTATAATGGAGTAACAATAGTTGAATATTACTAAATAAAATTTATCTGGCGATTGACAGGACACACGATCGAAAAACTGAAGGCTTCGGTGCGGTACAACAGCCACCTACAAAGCAAGGCAACGAATTCAATAAAATGGATGACGTTCGCATCGTTTTAGAATACTGCAGTTCTGTATGGAACCCTCAATATAAAAACATCTAACCGCCATTGAGAGACTGCAGATTTTTTTTTTACGATACTAAGATTATTTCGTCAGACATCAAAGCGACGACTACAGCAGCTCGTGTCCCAATCACCAACTACTTACCTTAGAGCATGGTAGACGTGCCGCTGACATGATGCTGCTGTACGATATCTGTACGGGTACCCTAGACTGTACACAGCTGACCGAAAAGTTTATGTGCCTCCGTGCCCCTCAGACACGCACTAGATCTACCGGATTGTTTTACGTAGCTCCAATAAAGATCAACTATGCGATAAATTCGTTTATAGAGTGCTAAATACATATAACATACATTTTAATTGCGTTGACCCGTTTCCAACAACAAAAAAGAGATTTAAAAACTCTGTCGTTGCGGCTTTAACCAATGGCACTATTCAGTTATAATATCATAATAAATGTATATAACTAAATCAGTGATAATGTTATATAATTATGAACGCAGACATACAAACGTACGAGCACATACGCACCCACGTATACACAATCACACACACACATTCACCCACGCACGCAGACACACATCCACGCACGCAACACATGCGCGCAGCACTTCTATTAGCAAGTTTGGTGTATAAAATAAAAATCAAAAAGGCTTATTATTTAAGTAATTGTTATCTATTATATGTGTTATTGTAATGAAGCTGTTTGATTTTGTAAATAATAAAATACATAAATAAATGATCTAGTCAAGGTGGCAGAAGTTCTCTGGATAAAGTACCTAGCTAGCGAAATTCACAATCTTAAAAAATCGTAAATCCTGAAGTTGAAGTGAAGAAGATAAACTATTTAATTTATTGCATAATCCGACGTGTTGTTAACTTTCAAAGATTACAACAAACATACATACATACTAAACTAATATAAGCATGACAAATGATGTAATAAACATTTCCATTCATCCAACTTTTTGATTTTAAGACATTCATTTTGAGGTAAAAAAAGAAAACAAGAACAATAATAGACAATACTTACTATTATTGTTCTTGTTTTCTTTTTTTTAATCCATATAGTTTTTCCGAAAAATTCTGGCTGTACTCAAACTGAACCATTTTAAAAATTATTTTACCTATGGAAATCTCATCTGTCAGCGAATAAGCTGATTGGTATTTTATTTTTGTCTATCTATCTACCCGAGCAAAGCCGGGGCTAATTTCTAGTAAGAAATAAATATCAATTTGTTTAAATTTAAGAATATATTTGCTAGTCTCTTTTACTACATGTCATTGCGGTGGCTCGTACATACAGAATTAATGACGCACCGTTCAATTACGCAGCTTTCATACAAGAATAAGCTAAATTGTTACTACAAAAGATGCGAGTCACGCGTATAAATTGTAAAGGAAAATTAACCGCCTTGTTAATTTAGTCTCGTTAAAGTGTAAAAAGTCCAAGTTAGTCTCTAGAGACTTTAGATTATTCAGCAAAAATATATCTACTATTTCAGTCTGAATGAAGATGACAATAGCCTATTAATCAAGTGTCTCCCAGAGACTCGTTAGCTTGAATTATAACTGCGCGTGGAAGAGATTGAAGGAATATTATAACAATAGATTTCATCACTTTATAACTCTTTACAATCTCTTGATCGTGGAACTCGGCGTTCAAACAATAACCTTTTGTGTAGTATTCCAAGGGTACCCCCTTACTTAA